>JADRCD010225035.1:11361-37525 GCA_019843815.1 Montemys delectorum | reverse complement strand
CAGTCAGTTAAAGTGTAGACACTCAACAGTTAGGACAGTAGGGGGACCCAGTTCTCATCTTCGTGATTCTGAAAGAAGCTGTACATTCCGTTTAAGTCTCTGTTACCACGAGGGATTTATAAAGGTGAGATCATCATCTTAAAGGAATGGGATCAAACTAGGAGCTACTAGCAAGCTTTGCTACCCACCCGTGCTCCTTTTCTCAGAGTCTGGGAAGGTGGAGATGAGAATGCTTCCAGCTTTGAAGATACTAAGTTTATATAGAAAGAGGAATTCTCTCTTAAAGGCAAGTCTACCAAGTGTCCAGGGAGGTCAATGGACAAACCCCAGAGTACTGTATTTTACACCCAGTCACTTGATGGCCCTAGAGCCATGAAGCCCACAATAGAGAGCATAGTTGAGTATCTGTGTTCCCTTCTAAACCGTGAGCTGAGGTAATCAGATATCTCAGATAATGGTTTGGAAGCTTAGATTGGAGTTTTATTTTTTATGGTTCTGTGTGTACCGGGCACATGAGAATAGAGGCCAGAGGTCAACATCAGGAATCTTATTTATTGGGACAGGATCTCATTGTATCAGAGCTCATCAGTCTGGCTAGGCAAGCTGGCCATTGAAGTTTGGGGATCTGCCTGAATTGTGCTGGGGTTTGCAAGAGGGCAATATCACAGCTGGCTTTTTATGTGGGTGCTAGGATCAGAATTCAGGTCTCCATGCTTGCCCAGCAGGCTGTTACTGACTGAGCCATCTCCTCAGCTATTTACAGTTAACTTAAAATTATAATCTATGTATCAAAAATATAAAGACTTTAAGTGATAAAAGACAAATTTGTCTTTAATTGAAGTTTTTATATCATTGAAATATAGCTGGCATGTTTATGTCACTGCACTAAGGTCTACAGCTGGGCTCGTCACTTCCTGTTATCCCATCTGCCTGCTGCTCCTCTGTTCTTCCTTTGCTGCCTTTATTTAGACAGAAAAATCAAAAAGTTTCTGGTTTTCAACTTTCAATTATATTGGTTTTCACCTGCACTCCTTTGCATTTTTTCTGAGTGGTTATGCTAGGGATTGTAATGTATATTCTTACCTTTTTACTAGTCTGCAGTAGTCAGATTATCTCAGTCCCCTCCTTTCTTTTCATATGGATATGTATATGTATGTGTCACATATGTAATACATATCTCCAAATATCATGTTATCATTTTTTTTTGCTTTAAGTGCTCTTTTATCTTTAAGTTAAATTAGAATGCACACAAACTCATAATTGTTTATATGTCCACTCATTTCCCACCTGTTGTCAATTTTCTTTAGTCAGAAATTCATGTTAACATTTTTTTGTAGGGCAGGTCTGCTGACACTCAGTTCCCATCTATCTGAAAGTGCCTTTATTTTTTCCTTTATCTTTGAGAGGCAGATGATTTGAAGTTGACAGGGTTTTGTGTTTCTTTTTCCTTACACTGACCATTGAAGATGTCCCTGTCCCTTTTGTTTCTGATAACAAAGCCAGTACTCATGCTGCCCTTCGCCCTCTGAGTACGATGCCCTCTTTCCTGCTGCCTTGTGCTCACATTTCCCCTTTGCTCGGCTCTTCAGCACTTCACAGCACTCCTATGTATAGTTTTCTAGTCTTCAGAGGGTTCAGCATGCTGATTGAATTTTTACAATGTTTTTCAAATGAGCTGGGAAGTTTTCCCGTCCATAGCTCATGTTCTCACTCTGTTTTCTCTCTGCTGTAAGGTCTCACACGTTTACCCAGTTTGGTTTCTGCCCTGCAGTCCCTTCAGTCACTTAGACTCTGCTTTCCCCACTCTGTCCTCCTCTTAATCCTATTTCTCATGTTGGATGGTGTCCATAAGTCTCTTTGTGTTCGCTGATACATTTCTCCTGCAATCCACCATTAAACTTAATAACTGTGTGTCCATTAATTTTAGTTTACTTCAGATACATTTTTATAATCATATGGTTGATGTAGCCTCTAATTCTCTTCTTTTTGTATTTGCTTGTTTGTTTACTTACTTGTTTGTTTGTTATCGTATTTGCCTCTTAGTAGCTTAAAAGTCCTCACCTGTTCCCTCTGCCATCCTATGTAACTTTCTGTTGAACAACCGCTGATCTCTGTTATACATCACATTGGCTCATTTTTTTTGAATACCTACCGATTTTATTTTATATGGAGGACACAATGCAGAGTTTGTTTCTTCCTCAGAATATTCAGTTTGTTCTGTCAATCAAGTAATTTATCAACAGATCAGATTGAGTATGATAGGGATTTTGAGAATTTTAGGTTTGCAACAAAACTAAGCAGAAACTAGAAAGCTCTCAGGTATTTTCCTCCTGCACAGAAGAGCAGGTTCCAAACTATTAGCACCCTGCACCTTAGTAGTGTAGTTATTGCAGTTGGTGAACCCATTATCACCAAAGTGCATACCTAAGAATTTTTGTTCTGTAGATTTGGACATCAGTGTAATGGAATGTATCTAGTACTCTAGATCTTGTGGAGTAGTTTTCAGCACCCTGAGAAGTTATCTGTGCCATGCCAGTTCATACCACCTTCACCTCCAGTCAGCCATAAGCAGTTTTCATTTTTTATATATATAGGGCAGCCTTTCCCAGAACATGGAGTCACACAGTAGGAAGCGCTTGAGATTCACACTTTGCACTTAATAGTGCACATTGCTCGTGCTTTTCCATGATCTGCCAGGCCTCTTCTTGTCCGCGTGTACCACCATTTACCGTCCTGTCTACTAAAGGATCTTAGTGCTTCTGAGCTTGGGTAATTATGATGAAAGGGAAAGTTTCTGTGTTGACATAAGTTTTCAATTCATTTGGGTAAGGACCAAGAAATATAATATTTGAGTGTTTAGACCTGGTTAATGCTTTAGTATGGATTCCCCAAGTGACACAGTGTAAAGCATCTTGCACATACTTATTCGCCATCTGTGTATCTTTTGCCCATTTAAAATCATTATTATTGAATCTTAAGAGTTTCTTACACTTTTTTGTTATTAGTTTATAACTAATCTATTTTCTTACAATGTGTGGCTTGTCTTTTCATTTTCTTGATGGTGCCCTTTTCAAAACAAAAGATTTTAAAGGTATGGAAGTCAACTTATCAGTTTATTCCCTTTGTAAGCCAGGTCACTAGTTCTTTCTCCAGTGACTGGTGAAGAGTTAGTGGTTTCAGATTTCACATTTAGGTCCATACTCACTTTGAATTGGTTCTGTGTTTGATTCATTCTTTGCTTGTTTTCTTTTTCATTAATTAATTAATTATTTACTTTACATCCTGATCGAAGCTCCCCTCGGTCCTCTCATCCCAGTCCCACCCTTACAAATCCCTACTCCATCCCATTACCCCTTTCCATCTCCTTAGAGAAAGGGTACTACCCCACCCTGGGACATCTAGCCCCAGCAGGACTATAAGAATAGATAGATCCATTTTTAATGTGTTTCTGTGTCTAGCTTCTTTAGCAACAGTTTGTTGAAGAGATGCTTTTTGCTTTACTGCATTGCCTTTATTTCTTTGTCAAAGATCAGTTGGTTACATTTATGTGAAACTGTCTCTGGGCTTTTCTATTCCCTTACTCTGTTGTTTGCTTGCTTGTTTTCCCCTAGTTTCTTACTGCTTTTCTTACTGAGGTTTTATAGCAAGCGGGCTCTTGTCGGTCCACAGACTTGCTTGTCTCCATCAGTATTCCATTGGCCGTTCTGAGTTTTTCCTTCTCTGTATAAATGTTAGTATCCCAAAAGTAATGTGCTACAATTTGACTAGTATTGGTTTGAATTTATAGATCAATATGAGAAGAACTGACATCTTTTAAATATTGGGTTCTATCGCGCGCGTGCGCACACACACACATACACACACATACACACATACACACACACACACACACACACACACACAGACAGACAGAAGGAGGGAAGGTGGGAGAGGGAGAGACACTATTTATACTTCCAACCTAAATTCTTTATTTCTGGACTGCTGAAGTAAATGATAATGTGATTGAACTTTATATTAATATATCTATCTGTATCTTGCTTTTTTCCTGTAATTTCAACAAGAACAATTTATTGTTTTCCTTTCCAATATATACACTATTTTTTTCTTTTTCTTTTTCTTTCTTTCTTTTTTTTCCTGTCTTTTTGGGTCTTAGAGGATGATGTTGAAAAGGGGCATCCTGGATTTGTTCTTATGTTAGTAACCTAATGATGTTAGGTGTAGGATTTTTTTTTTTTTTAATAAATGTTTTCAATCAAGTTGAATCAGTCAGCTTGTTCAATATGTTCCCTTTCTATCATAATGCTGATTTTACCATGAATAAGTGTTCAGTTTTCAAATGTTCTATGTGTTCATTTTTAGAATTTTGTGGTTTTGCTTCTTGAAATGAATCCATTGATTGATTGTTGAGTATGGAGCTAAGCTTATCTATCTCAAATAAATCAGTTATTTGTGACCTATAGTTTAGTAAATTGTGAGTTTAGTTTGTTCATGTTAAGGATTTTTGCATCTCTGTTCATAAGAGGTATGGTTTATAGTTTGTTTGAAATGTTGGCTAGAATAAGTTAGAAAGTCCTGTGCCTGCTTCTCTCTTCTGGAAGAGATTTTAGAGACTTGTCATAATTCACTCTTTAATGTTTGTTAGAAGTAACTAACCTGTGGATCCATGTAAGAAAAGATTGTTTTTCAAGTTAGGGGCATCAACCCTTCTCAGGCCTAGGATATCCTACTCTGTCTTTTTTTGGACAAAAAAATACCTGGTGCCGGGGAGGGAGATGGTTTGCCCCTGATGATTGATAAGGATACAGCATTTTGTGTTTCCAGACTCTGCCCCATGTTAGGAATCTGTGGCCCCCACATACCAGGTAGCTGTTTCTTCTGTGTTCTTATAGGCTCTTGTCCTAGAGGTCTGGGGTTGTGTTCATCTTGAGTACACTAGCTCTTAATCAAACTTCTAGGGGACTGGCCAGATAGCTCAGTAGGTAAGAGCATTGACTGCTCTTCCGAAGGTCCTGAGTTTGGATCCCAGCAACCACATGGTGGCTCACAACCATCCATTGATGAGATCTGACACCCTCTTCTGATGCATCTGAAGACAGCTACAGTGAATTACACTGGAGCAGGGCTGGAGCAGGGCCGGAGCAAGCAGAGGTCCTAAGTTCAATTCCCAGCAGCCACATGATGGCTCACGGCCATCTGTACAGCTACAGTGTACTCATACACATTAAATCTTCCGATCTGTTTAGGAAGAAAAACACTTTAAAAAAACAAACAAACAAACTTCCGGAGCTTTGTTCTTCAAGTGTGTTCTTAAAACCCCAGGTGTGTCAGCACTCTTAGACTCTGGGCTTACCTCGTAAGCTCAGTTAGCCTGCTGTGCTGCCCCAAATCTAGCAATTGTCCTCACACAGAAATTACCCTATGTAGGTTTTCCTCCTCAGGCGCCTTGTCTCAGATAATAGTTCTGCATTGCCTGTTACCTGGTATCAGTTGTCAGATATTAAGGTGTGTATATGACAAGATTCCTTAAAGCCAGACACAGAAGAGTTGCTGGAGATTTGTGAGCTGTGCGGAGATTCCCAAAGGTGCATTGTATCCTGGAAACAAGAGTCATGCAGAGTGAAGGAAGGAGTCTCACCGAACATCTGTGGATACTCACTTGATGCCCTGAAAGGTTAGGCGTTTAAAATTAATCAATTTGTCTTGTGCAGAACAAATAAGTTGTAGTCCCAAGGATTTTTCTGTCAAATTGGCTTGAATAATTGATTCCCACTAAATAGTAAAAAGTCATGCAAACTGGATGCTTACTGCCATGTTAACAGTCACCAGCATCTCTGCCATCTGCTTCATCGGGGGGATTTACAGAGATTTCTTCCTATGTTGTTTTTCGTCTCCTAACTACTGGCCATATTTCAGTCTGTTTCGAGATCCTGAAAATCCCTTTGGTGCTGAAAGACTAGTGCCCTTTGCTATCTTAATCCCAGGGCCCCATAAGCACCGTGAGCTGTTCTCTGCACAGTTTGCTCATTTAAAGTGTAGAACTCCTCTGTGCCATTCAGTATGTGTATTTAAGGGATGTGCTTATGAAGAACTCTTGGTTTTTTGCAAAGTCATTTGTCTTGTTGCTTGTGAGAATTATCTGTGCCTGGGCAGAGCTAGAGCCAGCTGGCTAAAGGCTCTCTCTCCTGTCTTTCCGGGGACTTCATAAGGACCTTTGTGTCCTGTTGTTTTTTCAAGTGCTTCCTGGGCTCCTGTCACTTCCTTCACACTAATGGATCATTCCCACACTCCCTGGAGGACTCACACTGCCCCGTGTCAATCAAAGCCAAGGACATGCAAGAACCCAGAGGAAACCGGCCTTGCTTACCATTGCACGGACTGTCCTGTAAAATGCTATTGTTTAGCTGCTTTGGTTTGCATCTCTCGGTTTCTAGTTGTATTTTATGTTTGAGTCATCTTTAAGGGCCAGGGAAGGACCTAAGTGATAATTGATCAAACAAATAAATAAATAAAGACTCCAAAAGAATACTGGGCCAGAGAGACGCACTTGAAGTTCAGAGTGGAATATGTAAAGTGAAGTGTTGTTACATCTGGAAGGGCTTCTAAAAAAATAACTGTGAGATGATTTTGGTGCTTCAGGACAGAATAAAACAAGCAGTTTGATAATCAGTCTCCTAAAGTTTGTGGTAAATAGTAAAAATGTGGATTCTGACCTCAAAAAAGCTGACTAGCATAAATGACTATAATCCTTTCTAAAATCCCATAAATTTTATGTAAAAATATAATGACCCTTGAATTTGAAGAAGTCTGTTTATACAATTCACATACCCCTCCCGCAAATGCAGAGTTGGGTAACTCCTTTTTAAAAATAGAATGTTCCAGTTTTTCTGACACAGGTCCTTGGGGATTATTAGTAGTCAGCACTAGGCCCTGACTTCTTGGGCCAGTGACTTCAGATAGTGCCATGTGTCATTGTCTCAGCTTTCAGCAAGTCTCAGAGAAGCTCTGAGACACTGCAGGCATGTCACTTCCCAGCACTGTCAGCACCTAGCTCCATGTGCAGTGTCTAGTAGAGAGTAGAGGTGGAAACCTCTGCTTCAACCAGTGACAGGGGCACAGTGTGGGATAGACCAGAGGCCGTTTACTCCTCCCTGAGCAGAAAGGTAGAGGAAGTCGTTAGCAAAGGCCATGATGATAGAGGATGGATGGTAGTGCTCACATGACTTCTTAAGGAAGGGCTACTAAGGGAACACAAGCTCAGGGATGCCATGGACATTTTAAAATATGGTATTCTAGTGAAATAGCTGGTCTACTTTGGTTTTCTTTGGATTGGCTGGCTGTTTTTTTTAGTTTCATAATACATGACTGTGTAGCTGTTCTATCACGTGTTTGTCTGAGCCTCCTGTGGATGGAGATAGAAACAACACACTCAGCCATACATTTGTGTTGCTGTTTCCTTGGAATATTCTTATTGTGAAGATATTACGAGAAATAGATGCATGCTATAAATGATGTTTAAAGACTTAAATAATGCCTGACTGGAAAAAAAAATTACAAAAGAAAGTATTTAGTAGAATGCTTCTTTTCATCACCTCTGATTTCTTTATTGGACTCTGAGCCACTAGATAAGGCATTTGGTTGGAAAACTTTAATGGTCTCAGGTTAAAGTTGTTTGAACAGTAAGAAAAACTATTATTCTTTGTTAAGCAGTGAGGAAACCTCATTACCAGAAGCTCAGAGTGAGTCCAGAGCCAGTTCACCCTGGAGCTTTGGTCTTTCCTTGTATGCACCGTCCTCTGTGAGTCAGCTACTCTCATGGTTGTCCTGACACATGGTGCAAAGCTCCTCATGGTCTCTATTGAGTGATAGTGGCATCTCATCCTACCTGAAACATGACAGATTTACCCTCATGTTTCATTTAGCATCATTAAATAAATGGTTGGCTGAAACTATTGCTTTGACCCATACAAGAGGTGTCACCTTACCCATCACACACACATCTGAGCATGTGTATATGTCATTCTTTACATTAGAGTTTAATTTTTTTAAATTGTCCTGAAAACAGTATACTAGCCTTCCCCACCTGTTGTGGTTTGTATATAAAGTACACAGCAAAAGGCTCCCATGCTGAAGGCTTGGTCCTCTGTCAGGGGAGGTGCTGTAAATGAGGACATAGGATCTATGCTCACACTTCTTTTGCTTCTTACAGTTTTAAATTGGTATTTTTAGTCTTAAAAATTTATTTTTTGTGCATCAGTGTTTTGCCTGTATGTATGTATGTCTAAATGAGAGTGTCCTGTCCTCTGGAACTGGAGTTACAGACAATTGTGAGTTGCCATCTGGGTGCTATGAATTAGACCTGAGTCCTTTGGAAGATCAGCCAGGGTTCTTAACCACTGAGCCATCTCTCCAGCACTGCTTAATGTATTTTTAATTGAGTCAAGGCCAAAAATACCATTCACACTTACTGGACCTGGTATACTGTTAATTAACAATAATTTATCTACATAAGAGAAATTAATGTATCCCACTCTTGGTGGAAACATGTACAATAGTTGGATTTGGGATTATTAGAAACTGTCTTGGAAGCTGCCTAGCACATGTAAAGATGAGGCAGCTATGTTTAGTTTATGATCCCGCGTTGCATTCTGGATTGGTAAGACAATTCCAGACAAAATAATTAGGATTCTTCAGAGAACTTCACTATGGCTTATGCATTGGATAATTTTGTTTGCATCAATAAAGTTCTTGCTTTTAATAGTTGTATTCTGCATATGTGTGGCAATGTTCTTGCTCTTTGGAAATCACTGAAGTGTCTGAGGGAAGACTATAAAGAAGTTCTCTTTACTTCTATGAATGTTTCCTAGTGGGGTAAACATTCATTCGTCCAGATAGAGCATTAACAGACTGAAGTATTGATTCCACCCCACTTGGGTGCAGTGAACCAGTGAATTTGCTTAATCAGGCTCCCTTACAGGAACTTAACTCGTTGCCCAAACATCTGTATCCTGAAAGCTCTCACCTAAACATAAAGGACAACTTCCTTATGGCTGCATACATGGAACTACCACTAAACTCCCACATTGTATCTATTCCATCATCTCCAGAGAGCACTGGGAGCTCAAAGGATCATTCCATCAGCTAGAGGGAGCCCAGGAAGTAGTGCCTGCAGCCACCAGTGCCCTGACTAAGGTGCTAATGGCTCTCTACTCTGAAGAGACCGTTCTGCAATAATTCTTTTTTCTGAATTTGAAATTAAAAGTTTAAAAATGTCAAGGATTGTTTTCAATTTAAAAATGTGTATCTGATACTTGAGTTCATTCATACTAAGTGCAATATATTTTTGTCAACCTATAACTTATACATATATCTTATATATACATATATATACATATACATATATATATACATATGTATAACATACATTTAATGGTTTTTGAAAAGTTAGAGAACACCTTAATTTTATCTTATTCCTATATTTACTACCACAGTTATGGGGAAATATACCTCATATATTGAAAAGGACAGAGCTATAACAGGTAAAGACTCAGAAATGCACATTTAATTGACACTACATTGCATTAATCAATAGCTACACCTTTTGCAAACTGGCTGTCACTGCTTAGAACAAGAGGGCCCTGCTGGAGCTGCTGTGCCTTTTCGTGTTGGATTTGGGTTGCCAGTGTTGTTCACAAGGGGGCTGTTTTCCTGTTGTGTCTCTCTCTGGCTTTCATGTTGTGTTAATACTGGCCTTCCAGACAAAGGTGAGAAGCAGTCTGTCCTGTAATTGGAAATTTTGAGAAGGACTGACAGTAATTATTCTTGGAAATGTTTAGTCGTGTTCACCAGTGAAGCATCTGGACCCAAGGTCTTTTTTATTATAAGATCTAGAGTTTGACTCTTTTGATAGAACTGATCAGGTTTTCTGTTTCTTCTTGGGTTAGTTCCTAGGAATTTTGTTAACTTTTTTATTCCTTTGTAGTTCAACTTATATTGACTAACAGTACACATTGTATAAGTATCTGATTAAGTTTTATATAGTCATATTTAAGCCACACAGAATAAACCCTCCATAAAAACTGCTTTGTTTTGTGTATTTGGGTGATAGGGCTGTGAGCACTCTGAGGCCACATCTTTACCAATATCTGGTATATGCCACCAGGTCGGAATGTTCCAAATGTTTTTATTTGCTTTATATTTTGAAGACTTAAAGCTGTCATCTATAAGAATATCATTACCAAAAATACACCTTCAGTCTATTGTAGGGTTTTCCCCTGTTTCCTTTTGTGTGTGGTATATGAATATGTATACATGGTTTAGAAAATGTGGAGGATTCGTTCATTTCAGCTCAATTTTATCTGTTAGCAGTGTCCTTAAGAGTAATAAAGGAATTTCCATGGTGCGTATTAATCAGCTACCAGTATGTATGGGGAGGGATAAGCAATCTCCGAATGGCATCTCCTTTATTTTGATTGCTTCTTCATCTTTGTCTTCTCAGCATGATGTATCCCAGACATTACTGAAGGCAACACTGGACAGCGTCGTAGAAGAATGTGTCAGCTTTGTGGGAGTGGATATTAACATCTGTTCCGAGGTTTTGTTAAGGTGAGACAAGAGTTTAACTTGCTAGCTAAGAGAAGGGGACATGTGTATAACATTGTCAAGTATAGACAGTCTATAGGCTTATGTGTTCTGTAGGATGACCAGAGGAGAAGGTGTCATTTAAGGAAAGAATGTCAAGAGTTCACGTTATTTTCAGTGATGCACAAATGAAGGGCTCATGGTGACCATTGATTGCACCAGTGCTGCTGATAGAATTTAAATAAGGCCATCGTGGGAAAGTGCTGTTTTTCACTGGGTTTTCTATGACCCACAAGTCACCTGTCAACACAGACTGACTGTTCTCTTGCTGATTATATAAGAGCTCCTCTCCTCTCTTTTCTCTTCCTTTGTTTTAATTCACCTCATGCTCTGGATATGCAGGTCTACTGGTGTGTCTTATTAAGTTCCCTGAACTAGACCCTTCTCACTAAAACTGTGATAGTGGAAAAATATACTCTGAATTCTAAGATAGCACTTTCCTACCAAGCCATGAAAGCCATAATTCCATGTTTGAAACTACACAATGGAATTAGAGTTCTCTATACTAATAATCTTTTCATTGAAAACAAGCAAACTCTTTATTGATACAGTTGTCATGCCTTTGTGCCAACCCTGCCATTTACACACAAGTCTGAAGTGGAAACTTAAGGGTACTTTGGAAAGTCAGTTGTGTTAGAAGGTGTTTTTGCTGGGCAAACACATTAAGAGGAGGGTTTTACTGAAGTAGACACAGGTGAGGCTAAGGCAGACTCGTGAAGGAATGTTTAGCTGAAGCAGACACAGAAAGGATGTTCTGCTAAAGCAAGCACATGAAAAGACACGTGAACGTGATGAAGGATTCTTCTCTAAGGACAGTTGTGGATCTTGCATCTTCACAGATCTTTTCTTTGCTGAGAGAGACACAACTGAGAACTTTTCCTGCTGACTCATGCTAAGGCCTGGCTGTCTCTGCTAGGTAGTGCCACCACAGCTGATTCGTGTTTGCTATCCAGACTCTGTAGAACTGAACTGCTGGTGTATCCGTGAAGTGTTTGGGAGTAGTTAGCTGCTACTAACCATTGAGCTCAACTGCCAATTTTCAGACAGCACAGACAAGAATTGTTGCTCCAAAGAACCTTTCTAAACAGGCCCACTTCCCCTGTATCCTTTCTTTTCCACTACCTCTGCTAGGTGGTGGGCTAAAAGGGAGGTTAAAGCATTAAAGAACCATCATTAAAAGTAGGATTTGAAAAAATATTAAAGTTACAAAAGTCCTTTTCTACACTTCAGCTTTGTATATCAGTGGACCCAGCAGACAGTTCTAACAATTGTGTGATGCTACGCAAAGCCCTTTTCTGACCCCCAGAGATGGGTGCAGCTTTCCCCGAGTTGGAATGCAAAGCTTGTGAGCCGTGGGGAGGCAGGTAGAACTCTATTGCCATGGTGAGGCAGGTAGAGCTCTGTTGCCATGAGAGGAGGCAGGTAGAGCTCTGTTGCTGCTTCAGTTCCTTCAGTATCACAAGCAGCAGCCGGCTCATCACTGCTTTGCATTGTGCCTCTTTCCTGTCCTTTTTCTTTTTAATATTAATTTGGACATGTTTTAAAGTGCAGTTACACTTGATTTTAGAATCCAAGTGATTTGTGCCATTATCTTTTTAGGTGCAAGCTTTTGTTTAGGTGCAAGCTACTTTTATTTCTATTATTTTAATTTACCATATGTTTTCTAGGCATATTGCAGGACTCAATGCCAAGAGAGCCAAAAATATTATTGAGTGGCGAGAGAAAAATGGCCCTTTCATCAACCGAGAACAGTTGAAGAAGGTAAAAGGGCTCGGTCCAAAATCCTTCCAGCAGTGTGCTGGCTTTGTCAGAATCAACCAGGACTACATCCGGACACTCTGCAGGTGACTGTAAAAGCTCACACCTATTCTGCAGGTGACTGTAAAAGCTCACACCTCTGATGGCATTGCTAGCTTCCTCCCTGCTATTGTTCCCCCTCCCGATGACAGTGTTGAGTTCTAGATGCCATCATTCATTCCTTCACCCTGTAGAGGTTGTGCAGTATTGAAATAAGTATAAAAATTCCAGTGGTGCTGTGTGTCACACTGCCCACCCCAATGTTCTGCGTTCCCAAATGAAACACATGCACACATACACACACACACACACACACACACACACACACACACCCTTTATATTTTGATATATCTACTGCAGCTCAGTTGCTGGGCTATTGCCTGACCTCCATGCAGTTAGCCCACCTCCCAGCAATGATCCCGAGCTATTGCTTACTAAATCCTACGTTCTACCTTGGCCGCCCGGAACCCCGTTGTGCAGCCCTCTTGAGCTGCACTCTCCTGACTCTTCACATGATGCCTATCTTCTTTGTCCTGCACCTTCTCAAGTATGGCATCTCTCCTCCCCTTCTCCTTTTCCAGTCATGTCGAATCTCCTCCTCCTCCCTTTCTCTCTGTCCCTTGCCTGGTAATCCTGAAAGTCCTGCCTCTGTCTCCACGGCCCAGCCATTGGCGTCAGCATCTTTATGTACCAGTCAAAACCAACTGGGGGCAGGGTTCCTCAGTGTCTTATGGAGGACTTCCAGGTATATGGTAGAGTTAAATGTAAATGTAAGAGGGAAACTGAACACATAACACAAGACATGGAGAGTGCTTGCAGAACAGCAGCTGGTAGGACTTCTTCCCACGCAGATTACAAAACCCTGAAGCTGGGGCAACAGGACAAGCACAAGGATGTGAGTTATGATTCCTGGCACCATGTGAAAGCCCAGGGAGGTGTGCTTCCCTGCAGTCCACCCATGTTGGAGGTAGTGAGAGGAGCTAGGACAGTCATTGTGGCTTGCTGCGGGCCGGCCAACCAGCCTATCCGAACTAGTGAGTTTCAGGTTCCATAAAAGACCTGTCTCAGAAAAATAAGTAAGAGAGTTTAATGGAGGAAGATGCCCAATACTCAGCCCTAACCTCCACAAGCACATACATGCACATACATGTACCCTGCACACAAATACACCACATACACAAAACCCAGAAAACACAAATGAAAACTGCTGAAGATAAAATAATCCTTTGTTAGTTTTTGGTTTTTGAAAGCTTGGTCAGAAAATTCACACACACACACACACACACACACACACACATATATATGTATACATTGTCTCACTTCAAGAGTTTCTTGTGCTTAGTTCTACACTGTGTTTCCATATCACCTTTGTGTGTGTGGTGTTTACCATTAAGTATGAACAGAAGGTTTATGCTTTATAACTATTTGAAACTTTGTTTTAATCATACCTCCTCCCAAGCATTGCGTACAGACTTCTATTCTTTTTTTTTTCCTACAAGACCTACCATTCTCTACAAGGCCTGTGTAATATTTTAATTACAGATGGACTATAATTTCATGTTTTCATTGACTTATTGATAAACATTTGAGTTGTTTTAAAGCCTTATATTTTTCAACTGAGGTAAGTACTTGAAATTTTTTGTGACTGTTATATCTTCTAGACAGATCATGCCTTTAATAAGAATATCTTATGAATTGCTACCTCGGTGGTTTTTTTCCTTGAAATGTCCTAATTGCTAGCATTGTTGCTCTCCTTGTCCCTATGAGAGTGTGTTTGCTGTTATTTTTGTTCTTGTTGTGCACTTAACTGATGTTACTTCTTGTAAATATATTAATTTCATGCTTTCCCTCTGTCTGACTCTGATATATTTGTATGTATTGTATTAATTAATTGCACTGAATTTTTTTGTCATCTGTATTTTCTCATCATGCTTTCTGATGTTCTCTTTTGAATTCTCAGTGAACAGACTTTCCTCCTCATGTCTCTCCTTGTTTTCCTGCCACTGTCTTTATCTTTCCTTGGTGGTTTCAAAATTGCACATCTTCTCTCCTGGTGATTATCCTCAACTTTGTTTTGAACTGACCTCTGGAGTTAGTCAGCAGTTCTGTCCTTTTGAAAAAGGCTAGAAACTTAGAACTTCTCTCAATTTCCCAACCTGTTTCTCTTTAGCTCTGTTTTCCTTCATGGTAAGATTTGTGTGTGTGTGTGTGTGTGTGTGTGTGTGTGTGTGTGTGTGTGTGCACGCGCCTGCATACACACATATAGGACCACATACATTGGTAGCACTATTAAAATTTTTATGCATACACTTGAATAACGTTTATGAGCGTGTATTTACTTTTTGATTTGTACTTCCCACTGTTACTGTAGTGCATGTTTCTGTTTCAGATCAGAGCGTCTCTCTCTTAGGTTTCTTTGTAAAGAGCTCCTGAGATGCTGTATAGATTTTGCTAAAGCTCTTACATGTCTGCAGTCATTGATGGTTTGACTCCACATTCAGGGCATTTTTTTTATACCTTCAAGGTTACTTGTCTGTTCTGATGTTTTGTGTTTTCAGTGTGAAATTTGATGCCAGTCTGGTTTAGATTGCTTTATCTTTAAATATTGTGTTTTCAAATTCTTTTGAAAGCCATTGTCTTTTTTTCAAATAGATATCCTAAAGTGTCCCATTGATATGTCAGACGTGAGTCTTATACTATTTTCACAGTCTCGTCTGCACTCAGGCTCTATGGTGGAAATCTGACTTTCCTCAGCTCTGAGAAACCACCTTGGCTATCTTACTATGATGATGATGATTTTATTTACTCCTTCATCCCCCTTGGAATGCGAGGTGCATGAACTGAATCATGTAAGAATGTTTTAGGCTTTGAGTAACAGAAATTGGGTTAATAGTGTTTTAAGGAAAATGTGGTAGTTTGTGAAGTGAGTGGTTCCCGGGTATGTTTTGCATAGAAAAGGACTAAGCACATAATTAATCAAAGTTTCTTTGCTTCTCTACCCAACTTCCTGTCTTTGAATGTGTTTTTCCATGGTTTTACTGACTGCAGTAGTCAGCATACTGACTCTTCAGGCCAGAGCCAGGAAGCTGCCATGGTCACGAATGAGAACCTGGGCAAAAAGAAGAACAAAGCAGATGTCACCCTCATACCAAACCCACTGGACCAGACTTGCATCCATCCGGAATCCTATGACATAGCAGTCAGGTGAGCCAGAGGCCAAGTCCAGAATGCTCCATGTGCCCAGTGAGTTTGGTGTAGCACATGGCTTTTATATGGGTATAATGAGAGTCGAGATGCAAGGCTGTGCTTAACATCACAATAGTTTTCAGAAGTTCCACGTTGCTGAGTTGGCAGTGAGGAGGGAAGCCACAATTCTTAGAGCTGTGTCGAGCTAGTAAGCCCTGGTTCTAGGGGAGAAATATGTGGAGTGGAAATTGTGTGGCACTCTGTCTGTCTTGGAAATTAGCATGACTCAGTTGATTAGCCCCTGGTATAACTTGGGCTCTATGAAAGACAAACTCCTTTTTGAAAGTATGAACAGCCAACATTCCCAAGAAATTCTTCCCTGTTGGGTTATAGAGTCTAATGTTCTTTTAATGAGAATATATTAACAGAGAATGATACTGAGATGATTTTCAGTACAAGAGAAGCTTAATGTAAGGTGGTCCAAGAAAAAAACTTTAAAAATATTTGTTTTTGTGAATATGTGGGGAGTGAAGCAAAGGTCAATACTGGACTAATGAGTGTAGATCAACAAGAGACAGGTAGGGTAACCCCTTTTGGAAATTTCCCAATGGGTCCTCCTGTAGGCACCGATATCAAATTATTAATATCAAGCATCTCAGGTCAGCAGTGGAGAAACTAATCTGCAAAACAATTAAACAACTCCACTCTGAAGATAGACATTAATAACCAGATATCAAACTAATAGCTAAGCAAACAAACAAGCCCAGAAAGGACAAAAATATTTTTTTGGCAAACTTCTGTATATGATCAGAGGCCAAAACTAAAAGTATTTATAAATAATATTGACATTGAAGACATGGGACAGATATAACAAAAATCTCTCCAGAATCTTATCCTCAAGACTGGCCTCTTCAAGAGGTAGATATGTGATTTCTAGGGCTTGAGACTTTATCCCAGATAAAACAAAGTGTGATGTGGCTTAAGTGTATAGGGTCAGAAAATCAAAGAGGAAATGTAAGGCCATATGCAGTTAATATTTATGGAGAAGAGATCTATTGCAACAACGGGAATCATGGAATTAGTATTCTTTCATTATCAGGAGTGTAAAATAAGAGATGTTCCTAGTGACAGTATCAAAAAATGTAATCAAGAATAGTCACGGACTATCCAATTTGCCCATAAGCAGGACTCAGCAGAGCCAGACTCTCCAACTTTCTATGGAGTAATCATGCTGGCAGAACACCAATGACCCTACCACTATGGTAATTATCTAACAAGCTTTTCTGGGTAGAACAGTGGCCTACGGCAAAAAAAAAAAAAAATTGCAGTTACTAGAAGAGCTAGTCCAAGAGCAACTGGCGGCTTAACATATAGAAAAATCTACCAGCCCTTGGAATTCTCCTTTATTTTCTATTTTAAAAAAAAAAAAAAAAATCTAACAAATGGAGGATGTTAACAGATCTGAGAGCAAGCAATAAAATCATTCAGCCAATTGGCTCTTTTCAGTCTGGAATTTCATGTCCTATCATAGTGATTGGTTTAAAAGATTGCTTTTCCACAATCCTCTTGCAAGAGCACAATGAGAAAGGTTTGCTTTCTCAGTACCTACTTATAATAGTTGTCCAGTCATTATCCCAGCACTTGGGAGGCAGAGGCAGGCAGATTTCTGAGTTCAAAGCCAGCCTGTTCTACAGAGTAAGTTCCAGGACAGCCAGGACTATACAGAGAAACCCTATCTCAAAAAAACAAAACAAAACAAAACAAAAAGGTGTCATTGAAAAGTACTTCCACAAGGAATATTAAATAGTTTTACCTTATGTCAATATTTTGTACAACAGCCATTAGAAATAATATCTAAACAGTTTCCTCAATCCATAATTTACCATTATATGGATGATATATTACTGACTGATTCAGATGAAGATTCCTTAGGAAAAAATGTTTGAAGAGAATTTTGCTTTGTTGGGGATTACAAATCACTCCTGAAAAAAAATCAAAGTGAAAATTCTATTAATTATATAGGATATAAGATAGAACTGCAAAAAAATCTAGCCACAGAAGGTACAAATAAGGAGAGAACAGTTAAAAACTCTTAATGGTTTTCAAAAATTATTGGGGATATTAATTGGCTAAGGCCTATAATTTGATTAACTACTCAAAGTCAAACTCAAAGGTTTATTTTAAACCTCTATAGGGTAATAAGGGCTTAACTAGTCCAAGAAAATTATAAGCTGAGGCTGAGAGAGAATTGACTCTGGTAGAAAAGAAACTGTAAGATGTACATGTAGATTGTTTAGACCCAAAGATGACATGTATTTTAGTTATTTTGCCTTGTACTCCCACAGGAATTCTTATGCAGAAAGATTATATCTTACATGGATAATTTTAATATACAGAATTAAAAAAATCAAAGACCCATGTAGAAAAAGTTTCTGAATTGATAAATGGTACTTTATCAATTAGCAGAAATAGACACAGCAGAAATTGTAGTACCTTTCACTAATGCTGACATTTCCTCATGTGCAGAAAATGAACTTTGACAAAGGGCTTGCAGTAATCAGGGGAGGGTGTGGGGGAGAATTAACAACCAATACTCCCAAAACAGACTTCAATTTATAAAAAGAACTAATTGGATTCTCTCTCATATAGTGAAAGGGACACCAATTTCTGGAGCCTTTACATTCTATACTGATACATATAAATCAAGAAAGGCAGGTTATAAATCAGTGGGGGAAAGTAAAGTGATTCAGAACTCTTTTGTTTCAGTTCAGAAATTAGAGTTGTATGCCATTCTTACGGTACCATTAGATTTTTCTGAATATCTAATTATATTCACTGACTCATAGTATACAGAAAGAGTTGTTTTGCATGTAGAAACTGCAGAACTTATTCAGGATGATTCAGAATTAACTTCACTGTTTATTCAACTACAACAAGTAATAAGAAATAGAAATCATCCATTAAATATAACATATGTCAGATCCCATACAGATCTTCTAGGCCCTTTAGCACAGGGTAATGATGAAATTGATCAGTTCTTAATAGAAAATATCCCAGAAGCTTCAGAATTTCATAAAAACATCATGTTAACAGCAAAGGTTTAAGGAAAGATTTTTTTTTTCTATCACTTGGCAACAAGCCAAGGAAATTAAAAGGAAATGTCTTACATGTTTTTTATATAACCAAACTCCATACCAGTAGGGAGTAACCAACCAGTACCCAAAGAAATTAAGTTTGTCAAATAGATTTTTTTCATTTTGCAAAGTTTCAAAAATAAAAGTATGTACATTATACCATAGGTACACCCTGAATAAGTATTCAGGATTTCAATGGGCAACTGATTTAAGTTCTAAAAAGGCTGATCCTGTAATTACACATTTATTAGAAGTTATGGCTATTATGGGCTTATCTGTACAAATTAATACTGACAGTACATTAGCATATGTCTCTAGTAAAATGAATCAATTTTTTTGCATATTACAATGTAAAGCATATTACAGGTGAACCACATAATCCTATAGGGTAAGCTGTTGTAGAGAGATCTAACCATACTTAAAAGAGATGCTTAATAAATAGAAAGGAGTAACAAACACCCCCAGGGATAGATTACATAATGCTTTAATGACTTTAAATTTTTAAATGCTAATGAACAAAAAAAATGCAACAGTTGCTGAGAGACACTGGATTATGGAACAAACTGCTGGATCAGAGCAGCCCATCTATTTTAAGGATATCTTATCTTCAGAATGGAAGGAAGGAAATGTGTGAAGTTGGGGAAGAAGTTTTGCCTCTGTTTCAACAGGAGAAAAAAAACTATAGATTCCAACAAAATTAATAAAGATTAGATGTAACCAGGGGAAACCTCATGAACATCTTGGCTGCGGGGGGGGGGGGGGGGGAGGAAGGCGGGGAAGAGAGCAGGTGACATGAGCGAGTACATGGGAATGGCTCTGAGACTGGCTGACACATGAAAATGGCTCCAGCCAGGACTTCAGCTAAGGAAAGCCAGTAAATCTTGTTGGCTACAGAGTTCTAAGCATTTATCATGCCATTCTTTCAAATGGCATAGATAGAAATTTATATTACAGTTTGGCTATACAGACCAAACTAACTTACAGAAATAGAGAGATGCCTTACCTGCTTAAAGAAAGAGCAGAGAGTAATTTTTTAGCTTTTTTGTACACATTGCACATTCCATACATAAGTTAATAAAGAAATGTATATTACCTTTGAAAGTTTATATGTTTCCAGAACAAAAGGACCAGACCTAAAGAAGAAAGACAGGTAGTCCAGATGATCCAACCTCACAAACTGTCTCATAACAGTTCCCTCAAGGATCTGCATCCAGAAGAACTTCAGTACCTTTGCACCTGGCTCAGCAGTCTTGCTGCTGCTGAGTGTCAGTCTCATTTCTTGACTGGGCTACTGCAGTCAGTCTGACTAATCTCCCTGCTTCCTCCCCTGCCCCTTATGCTCTATTCCTAACACAGCAGACAACAGTAGCCTTTTCCCAGGTATGTCACTCTCCAGCTCCAAACCCAGCTAAGAGTCTCGCTAAATATAAGTCCAGTTCCTTCCCATGTAATGGTGTCAAAATATGGCAGAATAGAGCCATAATCCTCACTGACAGATGACACAACAGTAAGTTATGGTGGCAAAAACAATATGAACCCCAGGGACTCTTGTGGAGGACAGAGTTTAAAAGAGAGAGAATCACTGTTAGAAAAGAGGTATGGACATGAGACTGAAAAGCTACAGAGTCATCCTGTATCCCTCTGCTCTCAAGGCTTTCAAGACCATTCTTGTTCATGACTCCTAAGTTTACTCTGTTGTAAACCACTCTTCCGCGTTCAGGCTGTGTCCAGATGCCTCCTCAGCACCTCAAGTCTACCATATCTAAAATTGAATTCCAGATCTTTCTGAAATCTTGCTCCAACCACAACCTTCATATCAGATCATTTTGGTTCATCCTTTCAGTTTCTCAGTGCAAAAGGTTGGAGATTGATCTAGTGAGATGGCTCTTATCAAGTACTATTAGAGATACCTTTGAGCTTCACAATGGCCTCTTACTAATTATTGACCTCTAGTCCAGTATCTGAGACCCTTTTACACTCCTGCTTTGGTAGGCTCTTAAGAATGTCGATCACCTCTATATGTGTTTTGGTTCTACACACCTTACTTACCACAGTGTCACCAACCAAATTCATATGCTAAACACTGGAACCAGTAAAAACAATAGTTGGGGCTGGAGAAATGGTCCCATGAGCCCCATCAAGACACACACTCATACACATAGAAAGCAAATAACAAACCAAATAATTGAACTGATCTTAGAGATCATGTTGCATAAAATAAAAAAAGTCGAATTAGATTTAAACTTTGGCATTAAATGCCTTATATTGCTGTGGCCATGATTTCTCCACTTTATCTTACATATTCACAATAGGCGTGGAAGGCCAAACGAGGAAAAAAAAAAAGATACTATAATAGCATAGTTAAAGTTGTGGTCCTCTACAATTGTTCTTGAACCCATACTGTAAATAATTCATCTGATGTGTTGGCATCAGATGTGTTAGGCTGGTAGCAATTAAGTTAAAAGTTAGTTATTGTAGGCTGTAAGCTCCAGTTGGCCAGAGACTCTGACTTACTGCTGTATCCACAGCACCCAACAAATACTGATCCAGCCATTTGAAGGAATATGTGACAGAAGTGAGAATGAAAGGGAAGGATGTAGAAGAACACTGAGGAAAAGAAAACATGTGGGATGAAGTGACAGCACAGGTGGAAGGAATGGGGAGCTTTGTGTCCAACACTCTCCTGTAGTCTAAAATGGCTGAGATCTATGTGCAAGTATAGTCATTGTGAACACACTTGGTCTTTCTTTCTTGGCATTCTTGCCGCGGCCATGTACCAACTAAGTCTACCCTTGAGAGTCCCATGTACCTTCATAGAGCATTATGTCTGTGTCCAGTGACCTCTCAGACATTACAGAATAGACAAGGAGAGGAAGGCCATAGGCATTTCTTCCTGCAGTTTTTCTTGTGGAGAAATCCTTCCCTATCCACATGTGAATCATTTTGTTGTGTATGATACTGTAGCCATAAATAAAATTGAAGCTGGATTATGAATAGAAGTGGGCCCAACAAGAGTGTGTCGAGTTGCCAGCCCTTCCATGCCTTCTATCCCTTTGTTCTACCATTTTGGTTGGTCTAGCAGCAGGCCACATACCTGATTTCTCCTGCTTGAGTTAGGGGAAGAGGGAGCTCTGGGCTGCAGGTTCTGCCAAGCCCTCCACATCACATGCGACATGGCACTCAGCCACAGTCTGCTGTGTTAAGAATTCAATGCATTGCTGAGAGTCAAGCTCCAACACCGCTGCGCTCTCAGTGCAAGCTGAAAAATGCCAGGAACTTCATGTCAAGACTCACTCTGCACTTATTTTGACAAAGTATATGCTATTTCCATTTGGACTGTTGGGCAGGATTTTTTAAGACTGTTTTCCAGAAATCCTGGCATAGCAGGAGTAAAGTATGTGGTGCCATTACTGTGTGCCAGGTGAGCAGATCTCAAAGAACAGTTTCTATCAGCTCAATGCTGAAATATTAGAGCTATGGGTTTACCTTGTTACTGCAGATTTTCCTGTTTCTGGCTCTTAACAAACAATGCAGCAAAGTGTTTTTTGACAGCATCAAAAACTGTGAATTTAAAATCAGGTCTAGGACAAGAGTAATCAAATAAGCTTGGCATGCTGCTTCCCTAAGAGGGGAGGAACTGTTGTTAAAAAAAAAAAAAAAGAATGTTGACTTGATTTATTGAGAAGTTGTATTGGGGTTTTTAAGACCCAAAGTGGAGCAAATCCATCTGATGCACACAATAGGTAGAAGACCCCGGGCTAGCAATAGAACAGCTATTCCTGCTATAGGATCTGCTCACCTGGCACACAGTAATGGCACCACATACCTTACTCCTGCTATGCCAGGATTTCTGGAAAACAGTCTTAAAAAATTCTGCCCAACAGTCCAAATGGAAATAGCATATACTTTGTCAAAATGAGTGCAGAGTGAGTCTTGACATGACATGGAGAAATTCTTTGGAGGTTCTGCCTTATATGAGGGCAGATAGCAAGCAAGCCCCCAATACTGAATGCCTGGGTGAGGATCAGTGCTGCCTGAACCTCTCTTTCTTCCTGTCAGTAGAAGCTTCATGACCTTATACTAAGTTGTGCCCAGCTAGGAACAGACCTTCTAACTGACAAGCAACTGTAATACAGGGAGTTTAAATTACTTTTTGTGAAAAAAGCAAGCAGATGGTAAAGTGTGGGGGTCATAGTTTGAGTAACCAGAACCAAGTAAATGCTGGATGTGCATAATGGCCAACCTGTAAATCCAGCCTTGGAAAGATGGAAGCAGTGGGTCCCCAGAGAGAGCAGGCTGCGAAGATTGGCCAATAATAAATAACAATCTAAAATTTCTCATTGTAGTTCCCAGGAAATTATACTTAGCATATCAGAAGTAAAAAAGAATTTGCCTGCTGAAGAAGTGGGTGGCCAGGCTGTGACATTCCAAGAAATACCATACACATTGTTCCAACACAGCCCACTTCAAACTCTTAATGAAACTAGTAGAGAGCCCTAGAAAGTTTAAGGACCCTCAGACTGCCTGGACTCAGATCCTGACTGTTGGACCTGGGAATGGTTTTGAGTTTCCTGACTTAGTTTTCTTGTCTTTTAAATGACTAAAATATTAGCAGTGATCTGATGGACCTAGGAAGTTAATGCATGTCTTATACTCAGCTCCGGAGATCCTGTAGTGACTGTAAAAATCACTTATTTTTACTCTCTTCAAGAAGGTGCTGTCAGCTAAGCTGTAGACAAAAAAGCATGGGAAGTCACAATAGCTTCTCTGAGGTGGCGGTGCTCGGGTCCTGTTCTTCTCTGTGATCTAGATGTAATGTGCACAGGTAGCATTGTTAATTCATATTAACACCATTTCCTGGGACTGAGGAGAAGGCCGGTTTATCTGCCTTCTACTATAGAACTACTTTTCTGCCTGCTACTCTGAGTGGAAGAGAACAAAGAGGGAGCTGCCTGCCAGCCATGGAATTGTGAGGCTTTAGAATCTTCTGTCGTACAAGCATTCAGGTGTCCTTCTTGTCCATTCTTGCTCAGTCTGGAGCCTAACACTCAGGGAGGTATTGATTCCATCTCCTGCTAACTCTCCTTCCCGCTCCCAGTCCAGCTGTGGGATTGAGTCTCTGTCTTTTGCTTCTGTGTCATCTATCATACGTGAGCTGCTACAACCTTCTTCCCCATTCTAACGGAGTGCCCCTAGCCCATTCAGCCAGAAATGGTGGATGTTAATGGTGAAATGGTGGGTGTTGATAAGTCCCTGCTAGTTTTGGGGAAAGAACATTATTGACAATTGGCCCTGTGGTACGAAATCTGTCTCTTGGGAGTTTTTCCCTGTCACTTGAGTTTGTTCCAAGTAGCATTAGAGTGGCTTGCTTCAGCCTTTCCTTCTGTCAGCCGCCTGTGCGCTTCTGAATGCTATTGCTTTATTTACCCTCCTCTTTCAAATAGTCACAGGCACTAATCCACATTATAGCTTTACAGGCAGTAAATTAAATTATATTAATTCTAAACACAGTGTTTTTGAACTCTATAGAGGCTGCAGCCTTTGAAACCACTAACTTAATTTTGTTCAACCCTTACTCAGTAACTCAAAAAGAGCCAAAGTTTTTTTCTTTCAAATTTGGTTTAAAAAAATAATAATAAATTGCTCCCAGACAGTAGTTCTGGGTGCCACATTTTATCTGCAGTCTCAATCTGTGTCTACACTGAGTCTCCTCTAAAGTCAGGGGCAAGGCGTGGGTGAGAGGGACTGTAAGTCTTACTTTAGTCCAACTGTGTGACTTCAGCTGTGTGACTTACCCACTGGTCACTTACTCCCTCAGGGTTGAGTCTCTTGTGTGCAAAGCTGCATCTATAACAATATTCTTAGGAGACTGAAATGCACGATTTATGGAGCACTTTGAAGGTGTGTATGCATCTGAACATAAACCCTACCTCTGGGAGGCCAGGCAGAATGGAAACAGTCCAGCTGGCCTAGCCGGTCTCCATCCAGTCACACAGTAGAAATCTTTTTCAAATAAAGCTAAGATGCTCTTCCAGTATAATTCGATTTGAACTCAGCATTTTCTCACATTCTTTTGATTTTAGCAAGTCGTCATCATTTGAGGTAGGGTCGTGTGTATTTGAGAACACCTAAGCCCACCAGAAAGGAGGTGATCAAATAGGATGCTTTCATCTTGCCCTGCCCCCATCATTACACTCTCTCGGGTGTGGGAGAGTGTGACCGTTTCTTTAAAACTGTGAGAAAATGGAACTCCTTATGGCACCAGTAAATTTGCGAGACAGTTTCCTAAAACAAGAGGAATTTAGATATTTTCATATTAGTAGCAACACTGAAGTATAGGTGTGCATGTGGTTGTGTACATGCATACATATGTTGCTTTTATAGGAGAGTCAAACTCTGATACTTAGACAGTATGAGACTCACAGCAAGATCTTCTGGAATAGGTTACCAGCGCTGTGTGTGACATTTGTTATTGCTGCACCAGTCTTCCATGCTTTGGTTAAATTGTGTGAGTGCCATTTCGAACTGTCTCTAACCATATGATCACCCTAATGTTTGAACATTTGGAAGACATTGAACTGGCACTTCTTTTTAGGTAAAAAGTTAATTCCCTACACTGCAGTGCTAAGGAATGTCAAGATTTTCTGAAACAGCTGCCTGAGGCCAGGGTCTACTGCAGACGCTATGACAGGCAGCAAGTCTCTGCTTTTGAGCATTGTCTAACCAGCCCTTAAGTAGAAGGAAGTGTGTACTCAGTTCGCCTAAGGTAAGAGCAATGGCAGCTGGTGCTCAGAAGTCTGTATTCCTCAGGCATGGCAGCTTTGGTTCCTGGTGACTTCCTGATGACATTCCAGATGGTATCACAAAAGAACTCTAAAGATACATCACCTGGCCCAGATAGTTCATACCATTTAAAACTTAACTCTGAGGGCCTAAAGGGAAAGCCTCAAAGAAAGCCCCATTATATTTTCAGGATATTTATTTGGACTATGTTTTTAAAATCTAGTCAGCTGTATATGTTTATGGAACATTCTCATTCTTTCTGTTGGTGATCAGTGCTAAGAAAAGCTACTTAAATAGCATTTTCATTAGCATTCTGTTAGCTTCTGTGGAGTGATTGGTAGCTCTGGGGCCTTCCGTAAATGCACTTTACTTGCATTTATACTTGCTTGTGGGGTTCTTACCAGCGCAGATTTTTTAAGATTCTGGCTCAGGTCTGTGTCTTGGTTTATCAAGGAGAAATTTGAAAGATGTTTAGTAATGATGACAGTACTGTTCCCAATTGATGTGCCCTCAAGACAGCTGAGATGGTCATGTAGTCACCTGGTCCACCAAGCCAGACTGAACTCCTTGTGTGCAGTGCACTTGTATGTACCAGCCAGGGCAGAGGACAGTGGGCCAGCACACTT
>JADRCD010225033.1:649-15649 GCA_019843815.1 Montemys delectorum | reverse complement strand
GGACTCAGGTTCTGTTCCCAGCACCAATGTGATTGCTCACAGTTATCTTTAACTCCATTTCCAGGTTATCTGATGCTCTCTTTTGGCTGTTACAGGTATTGTATGCATGTGATGCTTACTTATACACATCGGCACATAGATTAAAAACAAAGAAAACTTTTCTCAAAATGAACTATTTCTATATTCTTGATACCATACTGTCATTGGATTTATGACACACCCTTGCTTTCTCAGTGAATTACATCTTTACATTCATTAGGAATCCTGTGTAAAATTATCATTTCTGTTAAACAGTAAAGAACCCTTAAGAGATGCTTTTAACTTTTGTAATTTATTATATAAAATTCTATGTCTATATAATTTAAAAATGTACAGTTACAATTTCCAGTGTTCTTTGTTCTTTTCCGTGGATCTTATTTGTTCCCACACTCATTTTCCTTCTGTTTGATGTATTCACACCTAATCTCTCAATGTGGCAACAAAGCAAGGCAATCTACAAACTTTAAGCTTCAGAAGTCCACAATGAAATCACATTTGAAAATCCTAATAATGCCTTAAATAATTGTATAGCTTTTGTGTTGGTCTCCACTCATAGCTCCCCTTGGGTGAATGTGGCCCACAGGTGGGCCACAAGTTCATATACCTGGTAGATGTCTTTGAACATTTCTTGTAGGCCATTTGATTGAAAAATGAATTTAAATTCCAACTGATTAAAACAAAACCTTTATTTCTGTTACCTGGTGGATGTCTTTGAACATTTGTTGTAGCACATTTGATTGAAAATGAACTCAAATTCCAACTGATTAAAACAAATCCTCTATGTCTCTTGGGGTTTTGAAGAATACTTTAGCTGGATACAAAATTCTGGGTTGACAGGTTCATCACCCTACTGTTCCTGTTTTAAAGCCATTTTTCAGATAAGAAATGTGTTTTCATGCTTTTTCTGCCCCTTTACAGTATGTCTTTACCCTTTTTTATTTCCTTTGCTTGGTTTTATGCACCTTGGTTACACCATATTTTGATATAGATTGTTTTTTGTCTCTGTGCTTGTGGTTTACTCTGCTTCCTAGATCTACATATTCATGATCTTATTAGCTTAAAAGTATATTTACCTAGAATTCTCTCAACTACTTTTGCCTGAAACCCCACCACCACCACTTCCTTGGAGAAATTAGTTGTATGTATCTTTGTCTTCTGGAAACTATTCCAGGGTTTTCTGAGGCTCTTTGTGTATGTTTATGTGTCTATTATGGTTTTCTCTGCTTGTTTTGTATAGCTTCTGATGCTATGTCTACACCATCAAAAACCTCCTCTCTTACAAATTCAGAGTTGTCATTTTAAACCTTGCCCTAGACACTCAGTCTAGATTGTTCTTAAAAATATATCTTTCATATCTCCCATTAACAACTTCAACCTGCTGTAGAACACAATTAAAAAACTTTCTTAAAAGGCCTCGGCTGCTAATTTTAACGTGATTGTCATTTCTATATTAGCTATAATTTTGTTTTTTTCTCCTCTAAAAGACTTTTACTTTCCTCCTCCTCTTCCATTAAAAGCCTTGTAGTTTTTTGTTAGATACCAGAGATTTGAGCAGTCTGCTTTTCTGTTGTGCCTCATAATTTTGCATAGTTACCAATGGTCTTGAGTTTTACTCTGGGGTATAGTTAAATTTCTCGGTAACAGTCTTATGTTGTTGGATCTTGCTTTTAAGATCATGACATGGCTATAAAGTGTTTAATTGTAAACTAAATACTTAATATGTCTGTCATGTCCAGCTAAAAATGAGGAAAGATCTTTCTGCCAACTGGACTGCTCTGGGAATTATGGAGTCTTGTAGGTGGTTGGGAGCCATCCTTCTGTGCACACTGATTGCAGTTACTTTTCACTCCAAGAAGTGCTCCCTAGTGCTCTTACTCTCCGGTGAATCAGCTCTCTGATGACATTTGCAAGAGAGCTCTTGTGTGCATCTCTTTCTGTCTATATGCTTTTCACTGTAACCTTCCTGGGCCCATAGTTCTTGCTCACCAACTCATAGATTCTATCATATACTGCCTGGATTTCCTTCCTTAGTCAGAAAGTTTGGTCAATCATGTTCCAAATTCCCTTGCTATCTGTCTATCTGGGATCATCATCAAGATATCCAGTCTCTGCTGGGCAGTGGTGGTGGGCACCTTTAATCTCAGCTATTCAAAGGCAGAGGCAGGGGCATCTCTGTGAGTTCAAAGCTATTGTGGTCTACAGAGAGAGTTCCTGGATAGTCAAGGCTGCATAGAGAAACCCTGTCTTGAGATACCAAAAGGGAGTGGGTTAAGAAAGATATCCAGTATCTTGAACAGCATCACTTTACTACTCTGTATATTTTGCCCATTGTTTAAAGATTTCAGGGAACATAATCCATTCCCTGTTTCCCTTTCTTGGCCTAAGTAGAATTATTGTGTTACTTTTTTAATCAATCCAAAAGAAAAAAAAATAGTTTCTAAAACCTAATAAGAGACTGAAATGAATTACCATAATTTCATACCAAGTGACAGTCATAGCAGTACAAAATAATTGTAGCAAGTTTGAGAAATGTCCATTTGTGTTCCTCAGTTCCATTCAGATGCAAGAAGACCTCAAAATCTTACAGAAGTAGAATTGTGAATGGCTAATAGTAACACTATTTTAATCTAGCCAAATGTTCTAACATAGCATAAATTAAAATATATGTTAATATGATTAGAAATCAAACTTTCCAGCATGAAAATTATAACAGCATAATGTTAATATTAGGAATACTTTGATCAGAAATGGAAATATTAATACAAATCTCAAATTATTTTCTTTCAAATTTACATTTCTCTTAGCTTTGTCCAGTCATGACCTAGAAAAAATGGCAACCCAATAGTATTTAATGTTCCAAGGGCTCATATTTTGGATTCAAAAACCCTTGGAGGAAAAGCTGATTCTCTAAGGTCTGGCCAGGTAAACAACAATAATACCACATATTGTGTTCAAAGTAGGGACTTTGTTAGCTAATAATGAGCCTCATGATGAAAACACCTGGGGCCTCCCACTGGCCCATAATGAGATAATTTGAGCATAAAAAATGGAAATGTTTATCTGAGGTATAGTACCAACCCAAAGCCTATCTATTCACAATCAAAAGAAGTCAATAGATTAATTGATTAATTAATTAAAAGTCATAGACAAGATAATTGTACTTTAATAAAAAGTATCAACTTCTTTCCCTCTAAAATCTAGCAATAAAAATGGGTAGAATTAAGCATTTAAGAAATGATATACAAGCTGTAATCTTCAAAGCAAATGCAAAGTAAGGTAAAAATGTAAGAATTCAGTCAAAGAAATGATTAAGTTCTTTATTTTCGCTGCTGTTAACATTTTGAGCAAAGGATTTTATTATGTAGCCCAGTGTGACCCCAAACACAGACCCTTCCTGCCTCAGCCTTCTGGACTGCAGGTGTGTGCCATCGCTGACTCCATAAGTTCTTAGTTGGTAAAACCAGGAAAGGATAAAAGTAGATTAAGGTTCCATTTCTAAAGTTTTGTGTGTGTGTGTGTGTGTGTGTGTGTGTGTGTGTGTATGTGTGTGTGTGTGTGTATGCTTTGATAACCATTTATGGCTCTATATAATATCCTCTCTCTGCCTGTTAAGCAGGTCAGTAGCAAAGAAAAGCACACTAACACACAGAAACTAAGATTCCTTTGAAGGGCCAAAACAATCTGAATAGTGCCACGCCCACTCCAATGAAGTCTTGTGACAAGCCCAAAAACTTGGCCACAGACCAGAGAAGAAAAAAAGCTTCAAAGGAATTCAGTCTCTTGGAGTTCATTCCTGGCATCTCCTACCTCAGAGGTAGCCCAGATATGTCCTTGTGAACTCGCATGCTAGGTGCCCACCGAGATATGATTTACTAACAGCTAGACAAAATTGGACATTGCTCTCTGACCTTTACCAATGTTCCAACATCTTAGCCAAACCCTGGCTTGAAATTTCATAAAGAATGTTACCCATCCAGACTAATTGCCTTCAGCGTTGTGGGTAGGGCATCGAAGTTTACAGAATGGGAGACTTATCCCAGGGCAAGGTCAAGAAGAATCCTCCTTTCAGTTATTTTCAGCTGAGCCACTCCTAGGAATTAGCAAGAATGAGACTTCCAGGGACGTGTCTCTACTAGCCCAGAAGATTAGCATAGTGGGCCTTTTACTAAGGATGGGCAGGACCTTGAGCTGAGTGTGTGTGTGTGAGAGAGAGAGAGACAGTGCAGAGAGCATTTGAGACTCGAGCACTCAAGCTTCAAGCTTCAAGCCTCTTGTGCTCCACACCCCTCCACCCCTCACCCCCCCATCCCCCACCCCCTGGCCCAAAGCACTCAGGCCCAGGAGGAGGTGCAGGGCCTGTCCAGGAGGAGATGGCTGCTGTTTTAGACCCAGTGTGTTTCAGATGGCCTCAGATGTACCTGGACCACTGAGCTGCCCGATTTTTCATTTCTCTTTTGTAATGACTATAAAAGTCTGATGCCATTTTTAAGACTATACATTCAAATTCAGCACTTTCTTGTGTCTATTCTGTTTGTCATCTGCCGAATTTTTTGCTCACCTGTCCAGAACTCTACTCATCCTCGGAACAAGAGGTCCCCGTAGTGAACCAGTTTGTGACAGAATAGCCCACTATAGACTTTGAGGCAATAGTGCCCAACACAGGGCAGATATGCAAAGAGGATATAAGAAAGAAAACAAGAGAAATATCTTTGCATATAACTCAATAACATTTTGAGAAATTCCAGTAGCAACGTTCTTTATAAAATAAGAACCAGACATGAAAAAAATAATATGATAAGGTAAACATCTCTAAAGGACTAGAAGGAACAAAACATTAAATACATTTCTTTCCTAGAAAAATCCTTGAGGTCAAACAATTATGGTATTTGGAGCATAGGATTCTTGGGAGGCCAGCTGAGGACTGCTTTGAGACTAATTTGGAAAAGTTACTTGAACATTTCTAGGCATCAATTTTCTCTTGTATAACATAGGGCCATCAAATAGAGCTGCACAGAAGAATAAACAAGACAGTGGACAGAAATAATTAAAACATGATAGTCCCATAATAATGCAACTTTAAAGATAATGACATTATTTAGTGTGTGTGTGTGTGTGTGTGTGTGTGTGTGTGTGTGTGTGTGTGTGCTCATACATATGAATTTAAATGTCCACTGAGGCTAGAATAGGGTATCAGATACTCCGGTGCCTGAGTTACAGGTAGTCATGTGCTGCCTAACATAGATGCTATAACCGAACTCTAGCTCCCTGCAAGAGAAAGAAGCCCTCTTAACTACTGAGCCTTCTCTCCACCTCCTCTTCTCACATTATATAAATTTTAAAATATGGTAATTTAGATTCTGCCTTTAACTTAGGTGAGCCTAATGGTTGCAGCTGTAGCTGGGACCATGATTCTAGTATTCTCTCTATGGGTGAGCAGAAGATCCTTTGAGAAGGAAAGTGTGAGGTAAAGAGGGGGTTGCTACTGAGAGAGATGGCATGTTTACATTGATGATTTGAGTGGCCTAAGAGATAATTTTGCAGCTGTCTGGAAATAAACAGGAGAAAGAGTTCCGGGTCATAGCCAGATGCTTGCTTAGTTAACCAGAATACGGAAGACATCCTTTTCCTGCCCTTACCAGTGGGCCTTAGTGCCTTGTCTTTGATGATTACTCTTAAGCACCTCTGTCTTCTGAGAAATAGGCCAAGCTCCATTCAAGGCCCCCTTGAATCATGTGCTATGTGTTCCAACCCTCCATTATTTCTGCCTAGGTATATAAAAAAAAATGCATGTCTTTATGCTCTGATATTTTCATGTTGAATCATTGACATTATTGAATTCCCTCAAGAAAGGATTGTAAAGGACTGTAGTCATTGCTTGTATTAGTGGCAACGCTTAGACAGCTTTGCTGGATTTCAATTCGACCTTACCAGATATGACAACTCATAGGAGGATGGGCAGAAATTTATGTATTTGGAGACAAGAGCAGAGGCTGGATTGGTAACTGGTCATCAAAGAATTCTAAGGCTCAGTAGAAACCATCATGATTCCATGAGCTAATATTTTAATGGTTCTGAATTAAATATCTTATGCTAAGAAAATGGTACTATACTGAGTTTTTTCCTACTTAAAGCAAGAGAACCCAAATCATTATTGACTAATAATTTCTAGACTGAAAGAACTGCATAATAAATCATTCCCAAAATCAATTTAAAGACATCTACAAAAGAACGGGTCACTGGCATCCTTACAAATAGGTCTAGACTGATCTAATCTTCCAGGACAGAATGACAGGGCTGCTGGATTGAGGACAAAAAGTGGAGACAATCTATTTTGAGCTCATTGTGAAATAGGTCCTAATTCATATGACATCCTCATTAAGAATGCCATCACGATATTTGTCATCTGTGCTCTCTCTGTTACACTGCTAACAGGTGTCTTCTGGTTCCTGTAACTCTCCAGAGTGGTTCATTCCTAGGTTCACAAATACAGATAATGAGTCCTAAGAGTCTCTGCAGCTGGCCAGGCTGTGCCCTCCACAGTGAGGGTCCTGCCAAAGTTTACTTCCTTGGGCAGGGACAAAGCTACCAAGCTCCAGGAGAGGAGTCACTAAGTTTTACTGTATTATCCCTCTATATTTCTTTAAAGGTGGAAAGTGAGTCTGTCCTCTTTTTTCTAATAGTTCTCTTCTCAACTCTATACTCAATGATAGACATGGAGGCTCTTGACCACCATGTTTGAAAGTCATGGCATCTGAAGGGAGATAATGAATGTGTCAGTTTTGGTTAGCAACTCTACATTGGTAGGTGAATTCCATGACTGTGCCTTAATAAGATTCTGAAATGCTCTCAGTCCTAGGTAAGGAAATGTAGAAGAGATGAGAAATGTAGCACTTGTTGGCACTGAATTCATACACATAGAGGCAGTCTAGATTCAGAGCGGCTAAGAGCTCGGACTGTGGACCCTGCATTATTGAGTCTGAATCCTCAAGGTACTTTACTAGCACTGTACCCTTGAGTAACTTACTCAACTTCTGTGGTCCAAGGTTCCTTTCCTAGCCCGTTTCTAACCTTCATTTATACAACACAGCCCCCGAAGAACTGTCAGCTCCGTTGAATTAGCCCTGGAAGCATGAGCTAGTGGATGAAAGTGGAAAGCTATAATCAATGGTCTCAGTCATGATATTGCCTCCCAAAGAGCTTAAACTGGTTAAGCTAACAGTTTTTGAACTCTGTTATTAAATGATCTGGATTTATGCATTCATATCAGCAATTAACATCATCAGTAATAGTATTTCCATGGCAAAAAGGAAGAAACTTTTAGAATTTACTTTGTCCTGAGGTGAAGTCTGTCATTGCAGCTGAGTCTCAATAAGATTAGAGATGCCACTTGAGACAGAGATGACATGTTCTCAAGAGAAATCTTGTTCAGGCTGTTTTGTCCCACGTACAATTAAAAGCAGTTTTCACTAAGTAAATGGACCAGGTATGCATATTTTTAAAGTTCCCATTTTGTTCTATTTTCTTTATTTCTTTTGGAGATAAGAAGTATGATTTTTAATAAACACGTAGAGTGTGAAATGGTGATACCTCCTGTGAACTCAACAGTCTCTGTGGTTCTTATCTCTATTGGTTAAAAGGTGGTAGTTAGCTCTGACTATATGCATCCTACTGCCTGCTAAGATGGAAGCCTGTCTCTGGCTAAGCCTAACCTCATCTTGACCTCATAGAATACCCTGTTTACTAGGAGCAGAGTTGGCCTCTGGAGGCTGGCAAGTCTAACATCAAGGGAAACACAGATGTGATTTCTGCTGCCAGTCTTTCCCTCTTTCCTTCCTTCCTTCCTTCCTTCCTTCCTTCCTTCCTTCCTTCCTTCTTCCCCTCCTCCCTCCCTGTCTTCCTTCCTTCCTTTGTTCCTTCCTCTTCCCTTCCTTCCTTCCTTCCTTCCTTCTTTCCTTCCTTCCTTTGTCCCTTCCTATCTTCCTTCCTTCCTCTCTTCCTTCCTTCCTTCCTCCCTCCCTGTCTTCCTTCCTCCCTTCCTCCCTCTCTTCCTTGCTCCCTTTCTCCCTTTCTTTCTTCCTTCTTTTTCCCCCCTCCTTCTTTCTTTTCTTCCTTCCTTCAAGATCAAGGCTGACCTTGAACTTGTGACAATCCTAAAGTATTAGTATTAAAGGCATTCTAGGCTTGAGTGTATACCAGCGCACAAGAGTGTGGGTTTGTGAATGTGAACTCCAGGCACATATGGAGCCTGGAGTTCTGTGTTAATGTCTTCCTCAATTGCTCTCTAATTGTTTGTTTGTTTGTTTGTTTGTTTATCTGCTTGTATAGGTCTTACAGTGAACCTGGAGTTTTCCAACTCAGTTAGGCCTCTAACACCTCAACACTGGGATTACAGATGCTATTGCTGGGCCTGGGTTTTTACAGGGGTGCTGGGGATCTGATTTTAGGTCCTCATGCTTTTGTGTGAAACATTTTTCTGACATCTCCCAAACCTCTACTATTTTTTTTAAATATAAACTTCCTCTTTTAAAATTTATTCATGTATCTGAGGGAGTCCAGCTTTTCTTTGGAAATTACTATGAGTGGAAGGAACTCTGCAGGAATTGAGAATCTAGAGGACTAGGAGCTAGTGGAACTTTCTGGGGGCTTGTTGGTTTCCAGGACTAGCCAGAAAATCAAAAGGATGGGCTAAGAAGCAGAGGCATGGGGAAGTAAGATTGTGATACGGTGGACTGACCTTGGAAGGAAGAAAAAGGCAGAGGAATGGAGAAAATTCTGATTATCCATTTCAAGGACTGAAGCATCCCTGAAGGGCAATATTCCTCAGATCTTCTTAGTTAGTATTGTGTTCAGCCCTGTTCTGACTACAAAGCTTTCGCCAAACATCTTACTCTTTTTGATTTTGAGAAGCCCATATGTAAAACTTGAGAACAATTAATATTTTCCAAATATGTTAGCAGAAGTGATGTGCCCTAACCTTGGATGGATCTAATCTTCCACTTACCACACCAAGGAGGATGCCAGTGTGCCCACACACCATGTTATACTCTCACTGGCTAGTCTTGAATTTCACTTTGCATGCCTAACCCACAGCAGGCCTGCCTCCGTTCATCATGACCAATGCAACCATGAAACCCTCACAGACTGCGAAAGAATGTCAGATGGTCATAATAGTTTTGGTGAGTTCCCATAAGGCCTCTCCTGTAAAGCTCTGGATCTAGTAATATACCACTTTTCAAACCTTATGATTACTCTAATGCAATCAGCTAAGAGGAGGAACTAACATTCAGTGGTCAGGAAGAACACCACCACTCACTGGCAGCAGTCTTGGGAAAAGGGTGATTCTCCCAATACTTCAGGTACAATGATGGAATGAGGCCATAAGTCTGATGTCTCCACATGGTAAAGCAAGTGTCTATAAGCCCATCACCTCCACATGGTAAAGCAAGTGTCTATAAGCCCATCACCTCCACATGGTAAAGCAAGTGTCTGTAAGCCCAACGCCTCCACATGATGAAGAAAGGGTTCTTTGGCCCAATCCGTGCTATACAGTCAAGCAAGACTGTCCAGCAGTATCGAGGATAAGTGAGCTTTCAATATTATCATTAGTGAGACTTAAGTTGTCATTGGTAAATTTAAAATCTTCAAATCCATCTTTATAACTTTATGTTTTACTCTTTTGTATTTATAAATGCCCAGCTACTTTAACTGTGCTTTTAATTCACATGCTTATAAACAAATATATTGATTAAGTACCCCTGACTTAAAATGCTTAGGAGCTAAAAATGTTTTGAATTTCATTTTTCAAGTTTTGTAATATTTTCCTGGACCCACTGAGATATCTTGGTGAATGGGGTGCAAATATAAATATGGAATTTAGTATGTTTAACATACTTCAAATGCACATATTTTCACATAACCTGAGGGTAATTTTACACATTTTTAGTGTACCTCTTTTTCTGACAGTAACCTTTCACACAAGGCCAGGTGTGAAGTTTTCTGCTTATGGTATTGTGTTAAAGCATAAACCCTTCCAAATATAGGAACACTTCAAAGTTTTAAGTCAAAGAAGCCTAACCTGTGATGTGCTGAGCATTCCCCACATTACTTTGAATGTGCTTTATCCCTAATTTATTATTTTATGCACATCATACAATTTCACAACTTCTGGCAACATGTCACCAACATAGAAACACATATTGCTGGCAGAGGGAGAAGACGAAGGGAGGTTTCTCATGAGAACTTCCTGTTCTTGTGTGTTCATTAAAAGAGGTTGTGGGCAAACTAATTATTATTATTATTATCCTAAGCACTTAAAATCCTTAAGTTTGTGCAAATAACAAATAAAAGAATAAATAAAATTTGAAATAGGTAGTATTGTATCTAATTGACACTTGTATTATGTGCACACATGTGTGCCAATTTGTAGACATATGCATGCGAGTGCAGGTAAACAGAGACCCAAGGCATCAGATCCCCTAGGAGCTGGAATGACAAGTGACATGAGGAACCTGATGGTTTGTATGTGAGGACTCAACCACTGAGCCTCTGCTTCATCCCACTCCAGGAACTTTTGTAAGATACACCGAAGTGTAGAAAAAAAAAAAAAAGACCCAATTTTCCAAGTCATCTGTCTGTAAAAGGCCTTATTTAATTTTTCAGATTCTAAGCAGGGAAATGTTGCATCGTTAGGACTTTCCTTCAAGATCAGGACTTAATGATTTCAAATAAAGATAGTCAGAACAGTTTATGCTGGAGGTTGTTTTTAGATATTCCAGTTGCTTAAAAACTTGAAGAAAAACCATGGTTGGGATTTCCAGCCTTGTGCTTTGCTGTGTTTTATTTTGGTAGCATAGGCCGAGGGGTAGACATCAGTTTCTCCCATCTGAATAGGAAGAATCTCGATGCAGCAGGGCACTGCAAACTGGTCTTCTGCTTAGGGGTCACTTACTTTCTTCTACCATATCGGGCCACATAAGATAAACTATTCAAAGAAATGGAAGACCTTGTATGTCAACATGTTTTGAAAGTAATGAATAACTTTTATTTTTTTATTTTTATTTTTTGAAACAACTACAGAATTCATGAGAACTGGAAAAGCTAAGACAGGAGATCCAGTTTCCTGCTCTTTCTCATCGGCTACTTCTGGGGTCCGTAGACAACAATAGCAAACCAGTTTTAGTTTCTGCGGTAGCTTTCTAGAGAAATCTCAGATTGCCTTTCATTTCACACATGCGAGCTCATGTCCTCGCGCACCCCGCCCCCACTCCCACAGACCGCATGGCAACAGCGCTCTCATTGGAGGGCTTCAGCCCGGAGTTGTCTTCAATCAATACCAGCCTCCTCTCGAAAGCAAGGAAGCTGGACCACCTTTAATTGTGACGGCATTTCTCCTTGAATCCGGTCAAGCCCAGGAGGCTTGACACAAATAAAAGAGTAATTTGGGGTCACAGTTAAGACCCTTGTTTTAAAGCTTTCACTATCAATGGCCAAACCAAAATGACCTGGCAGGTTGAACAATGTTTATGTGATGCATAGATTTTTGTTTCGTTTTGCCGGTATCCATTTCTATTTTCGCAGAAGGGGGAAAAAAAAAAAAAAAAAAAAGACAACACATAAAACAAAATATCTTTTAAGAGGTCTGGGTCTTTAGATTCCATTAGAAAATCAAGTAGTAACCCTCTCCTCCCCAGCAGCTTAATATTGTGTCTGGGTTGCCTTTTACACTGGGATTCTGGGAGTACAAGACAATTTTTAGACCACGCTTTTAACGTGTAACGTTTTAATAAAAGCAATCAGGAGCTACAGCTGGCTGGAGGGAATGGGATGCCATCCAGCATGGTTAGTGCATTTCCTGACACGTCTCCCTCCAGAGGCCTTACCCGGCATCACTAATCAAGTATGGGATTATTTCCCATTGAGCCAAATATTACTATCCTGCAACATGTCAAGCTCCTACGACCAATTAATTATACTTGTTAGAAATGAAACCCTATGTGGATGCTAGAGGAAGGCTTCCTTAAAAATCTTTGGTTTGAAAACACTTAGGAAAGGCAATTGAAGGGAGGAGGTGACAAAGAAAAATATTAACTGTTACATGGGTGCATTGTCATGAATTAAATTAGACTGTTGCATGGGTAGATTATCAATGATGTTGAGAAGTTTCTTCATAGATGGATCCCTAGGTCTTGGTAAGCTAGGTATTAGAGAATTAATACATTTTTTTGCTGAATTAACGGTCCATTGACATGCGTTCCTATTTGGTTTGGGTTTCATCGTTAGCAACAGCATGATGTGGTATCAGAAAAGGAAGCCAGTCAAGCTTGGTAGCCCCTTTAAGGGAAGGTGTAGGCAGTTTGAACAATTTCTACACTTATGACACTGTCACCATTCTCCAAGCCATAAAACTTAGGAATCTTTCAGTTTGTCTTTCTACTTATAGCCAATGGGAGATTAGGCCTGCCTCTCCAATACATCTCATTTTCATCAATTCCATTTCTATAGAAATTGTACAGGTAATATCTTTATTGCTGCATTAAAATCTTCAATTGTTAATAGAGCATTTTTTTTCCTTTGGCTTAGAACAATACAGGACCTTAATGAGATATGACAGTATAAAAACAGTTTTGATCTATTAAAATAAGAGCATTTCAGGGTTTATGGAAATTTGAATAATTATGAAATTTATCCTTTTAAAAAAATTTAAATTTATTTTTGAATTATGGACATATGTGTGCTGAGTGTGGAAATCTGCATGTGAATGCGTGGTCTGTAGGGGCCAGGAGAGGACATTGGTCAGATTTCCTTTAGGGCTGAAGAGGGAGCAGTTAGCTGTTCCATGTGGGGTCTAGGACCCAAACTCCCCTGAATAGTTACATATGTTCTTACCGACTGAGCCATCTCTCTAGTCCCTAATATTGTGTTTCATGAAATTACTAAATGTGAAGTTTTTTTCAGACAAATTCAGAGACTTTGAATACTTTCTTCATTTCCACCCAAAGCAAAGACATGCTGAATGAAGGCAAATGATTAAAACAAAATGTTTATCTTAGACAGCTGGGGTATCTACACCTCAAACACAAACAAATATCTAGTGAGTAAAATCAGCCATTATTTCAGGGGCCTGAAAAGGAGGTTAGACTAAAATACCTTCATGATGGTATTTAGAAGGGAGAAAGGTAGTCAGGGCAACAGCTTTTTAGTAATTTAATTAAAGATTCACTACAGTATCTACAGTATACTAAGTGGAAGATAAATGGAAGACAACATAAAATAACCACAAGGAAAAAGGGACATGTATCAAATAAAGACGAGTCCTATAAGGTTAAATATACACATGTGTTGGATCAAGCAATTCTGCCCGAAGAAAAACGTGGATACAGCCATAAGCAAACAATGGAAGCTTTTACCACAACATTTTCTACAGTTGTGAAGACACTATAATTCAGTAGGCAAATAGACTGCTCATAAAGAGATAGACTATATACAAAATAAACTAAAAAGGAAATGTTAACTGTGACAATTTTGTAGTAGAATGGTAAGTTTGTAACCTATTCAGAAAGCCAACTTGCAAATATATATTTTAAAGAATGTTATTTTCAAGATTCAAAACACTGGAAACATCTGAAAATCACACACACAAAAGGTCCCGAAGGAGCTCTACCTTCATAGGATACTTACGTTGAAGCTGGAGAGAAGGCTCAGTTATTAAAAGAATGCAGTGGTTTTGTAGAGGACCAGAGTTGGGCTCCTTGAGAGCAGGGCACATAACCTCCAGTTCCAGCTCCAGGGGATCCAGTGCCCTCTTCTGGCCTCTCTGGGCCCTGCACTCTCAGACATACACAAAGAGACACCCATAATTAACAATAACAAAATCTGTATTCTCAATCTACAGCACTCATTTAATTTTTTTTCTTTACAAAATCAATTGGAAGCAACCATTTCTGTTAAATCTGGTGTGTAATATACATGATGGTCTGATAGACTGTTCTTGTTTTTTGTTGTATATTTTGAACACTCCAGGCTTAAAAATAACATTTAAAAGAAAGCCCCTTTCTTGCCTGATTTACATAAGTTAGATAAACGTTTTTAAACAGGCTATGTCAAGCAGTTTGCTACTGAAAGACTACTTAGCTAACACTTACAGATCTAAAGCAAATGACAACATTTTAAAAGTAATTTGGCTAAAGATAATGCATTTCCCTCATTGATACACCATTCTTTTAAAAGCAGTTCCAAACTTGTTTGTTTGTTTATTTATTTATTTATTTATTTATTAGTACTGTCTTGACGTATTTTGTCACCTTGGATGTAATGGCTAACATTGGTCATCCGTTTGACAATATCTGGAGTCACCTGAGAGAGAAGCCCCAGAGAAGGCTCTGGGCATATCTATGATTATCCAGATTAGGTTCTTTGAGGTGGGAAGAAATGCCCAGTGTCATGACATTGCTCTGTGAGATGAGTGAAGAGGAGAAAGTGAGCTGAGATGCAGCCTTCATCAATCTCTGATTGATTAATGAGGGTATGATATGCCCAGCTGGACTTCTGATCCTGCTACCTTGCCCTTCCTTGCCATGCTGGAACATGCACCCTGGAGCAATAAGACAATAAATGCGTCTCCCTTTAAATTGTTTCTCATGGTGCATTTTGTCACTTCAACGAGAAAAATAACTGATACCGAAATATGGTACTGCTTTATATTTAAACAGTGCTTATGAGACGCTGAGCATCTCTGTCTATTCTTGGTGCTTCCTGAGTATGGACTGTGTTCTGAATCTTTAAAGCTCGGATTTAATATTCACTGTCCTAGGATACCTGATTGTCAAGAATCTTCTAAATAATTCCACATATTTATGAATTTAGAATTCACTCTAAAAATGCAACTTAGAACTGATAGACAGGGAGAGAGTTCAGTCTTTGGGGAAAGGAAAACATCTTAATGTGTAAAGCATAACACAGACC
>JADRCD010225031.1:0-10329 GCA_019843815.1 Montemys delectorum | reverse complement strand
CTCCCCCAACTGGAGCTCCCTTCTCTGTGATAACTCCAGCCTGTATCAAGTTGACACACAAAACCAGCCAGTACACACTACTTATGTAGCAGTGGACTGTCTCTTCTGACATCAGTAGGAAGCGAAGTGCTTGGTCCTGTGGAGGCTTGTTGTCCCAGAGAAGAGGGATGCTAGAGCATGAGGCAGGAGTGGGTGGATTGGTGGGGGAGCACATTATTAAAGGCAAAGGGGAGGGGGATGGAATGAGGTAGGGGGTTGGTAGATGAGAGACTGAGACTGGGAAGAGGGATGACATTTGAAATGTAAACAAAGAAAATGATTAATAAATAAAAGCTAAATTAATAAATAGAACATTCTTTTTCCTCCTGTTTCCCTGTTTATTTTTCTCTTTTATAAATTTTATGTCTAATCCAATAGTTCTCAACCTTCCTAATGCTGTGACATACTAATATAGTTAGTCATGTTTTGGTGATTCCTAATCATAAAATTATTTTTGTTGCTACTTTGTAACTATGATTTTGCTACTTTTATTAACCATAATGTAAATATTTTTGGAGTTTTGCCATAGGGATCATGGCCCAAGTTTGAGAACTGCTGGTAATCTCTTGATTTCAATCCTGTTAAATTTAACCCTGTTAGCTTGCCCATATTAAACTGGTGTCGGATATGGCTGAATAGGTAAAGGCACTTGTTGCCAAGCCTGTTTACCTGACTTTGAATCTCCAGGACTTATGTTGAAAAGGGAACTTTTTAACTACTGAGGGCTGTCATCTGATCTATACCTACACACACACACACACACACACACACACACACACACACACACCACACCACATAGAGATGAAAACACAAGAGACACAAAATAAATCAATGAATAAACAAATAAAGAAATATTTGAAAATTAAAATTAAGAGTAGGTGTTTCTTAAACATTCCTTTGTATATTGACTAGAGGTATAGAAATGTGCAACTATTAAATGCTATCATATAGAATTATAAACATTAGGTATATAAACTTTATAAACAATTTTATCTATAGTTTTGCAACTGAGTGGACATACCCTATTCAAAATTGCAGACAAAATAACAAAATCTGCTGCCCTTGAGGTGAATAATGGAACTATAATTAATATGCAAATATGTTAAGATACCCATTAAGAGAAATCTTCAAGACAATTTTATTGAGCCATTCCAGTTCACAGATAAAAAAATCTGAGAGCCTGTAAAATTGAACTTTTTCAATGGGTGATAGAGATACATATATCACAAAATGCTTGCAGTGAAAAACTAGAGACATGTCCAATGACTAACATGGAACAGACTCCTCCATCAATGCTTTCCTATAGTAGAGTAACATCATGATTTCAAGGTGTACCTATCCAGGGTCACAGGTAATATTGTAGCCATTATTGTTAAGGTCACCAGTGCTGGGAAAATAAGTAACATAGAAATTACTTTGTTGCATTTGGAATATAAATTTTACCCAGATATTTCCTCAAATATTTTTATGAATGAAATAGCTAAAATAAATTTTGCCATTTCTTTTGATATCCTTGATAAAGTGGAGGCAGGTTCAACTGTTCAGTGGATTTCTGGCCACCTGGAGAAGTTGCAGATCATTATACTCAACCTCACCACTTAGTTCACCAGGTACTCTCAGAGTTAGGAGGAGATTTTTTTTTCAGGGCTTCCTGACTGTGGTTAAGGATTATTGAAACTTCTTTGTGAGTGTAATTGCAAAATTTACAAAGTACTGAATTTAAGCACTGGAAATTGTCAAATCCAAATCCCCAAATTTTATGATCAAAAAGCATATTTTCTTAAGATACCAACTAACTTGTATGAGGTTCATTCAGTGAGGCAAAACTCCCCACAAGTGAAACAATTAAGAAATCGTTTTGTAGGCAGGTGTATTGCTTCATAGACTCATCCCTTACAAAAACTCATGCTTCCATTGCAGTTTGGGGGGTGTCTGTGCTGTGTCTCACTTTAGTAGTTTTGGTGAAATATCAATCATGCTGACTGGTGATGCCTATGCTCGAAACACAGGCACTCACCTTTATTATGCTGAGACTTATTGAAACAGAACAACTACCCAAGCTTTCTGCTTTTGCCTGAATCATGCACTTCTAATTCTGTATCTAAAACTTTGCAGTATGCTTAGAGTCAGTGCTGATAACCTCTGTTTATTTTTATTCCTGGAAATTGTATTCAATAGTGTGCTCTGTATTTGAACTTATAGAAGATAGTTATCCATTTAGATTTAATTAAATTTCACAAATGTTATTGCCTTTCAAAGCTACTGCCTGGGTCTTATACTAGTGAGAAAGCCTCTTTTGTCACAGATATTAGATGTAATTTTGGGGAATCAGAAAGCAAACCCGCTTGAGTGTTCAATCATTTCATGAAAGTACACATAATCTGTAGGAAACATGGAAAATCTGAAGGAGAGGTGCAAGCTCTTTGGAGTAGATAAAACACAATGGGACTGAACTGATTCAAGAATACAAGGAGAAAAAGATTTGTAAAGAACATTGCAAAATAGAGTACAGGCATGAAGAAGACAGCAGGGTGAACATATCAATAAAATAAAAAAGAGGATATGTTTCAAAGGAGATGAGTAAGAGGTATTACAAGAACACAAAGGCTATGAATGGTGAAAGGTTTCCTCATTTGTCTATTTTTCTATTTATTATATTTAGATAAGATTGGCTTAGACCAAAAACAATAGGATCCAGAGCTCAAATCCCAATCCTAACCCACACAGAAAATTTGGAGACTTACAAAGATGAGATTCCAGGCCACCTTGAACAGCATAGTGAGATCCTGGCTCAAAAATAAGTAAGGGACTAGCATATAGCTCACTTGATATACTGCTTTGCCTGGTTACACACAAAATCCAAGATTCAGTTCCCCCAAGACATAAACCAGACATGGTGGTACATGTCTGTCATCCCACACTGCTTATGTGGTAGAGGCAAGAAGATCAGAAGTTTAAGGTCATTCCTGGCTATATGGTAAGTTTTAAAAGCTTGTGATCCATGACTGATTAATCTTGAAAGGATGTTGTCAGTCAAATGTTCCTATAGAATTTCTCATATTTGGAGTAGACTTAAAGCCTTCCAGTAGCCAGGAGGTTACTCATAGCCTGGCCTAAAAGAAAGTCATTGGTTCTTGTTAGTAGTGTGACTTTTGTTTTTCAAAGATTTTATTTATTTGTGTGGGAGTTTTGCCTGCATGCATGGAAGTGAAACATGATTGTTTACAAATTAGGCCCTCAGAGGACATGGATTCTCTTGGGTTATATGGATCGTGAATGATGATTGATTAACCTGACTGGGATTATAGGCAATTGGGAGCTACCACTTGGATGCTCAAAATCAAAGTGCTCATATCTGCTGAATCATCTCTCAAGACTGCACACACACACACATTTTGTTGTGTTCTTAGGGACTTCCTGTTTGCTTTTTGTCATCATGATACTTTTTATTACCATGATAAAAATCATGATAAAAAGAATATATGGAGTAGAGAATTAATTCCATCATACACTTCCTTGTAACAGTCTCTCACTGAAGGAAGTAGGTGAAAAAGGTCAAGACTGGAATCTAAAGGTAAAAACAGAAGTATAAGCCATGAAAGAATTATTCTTGCTGGCTTTTTACTGGCTGACTAGGCTTATATTAATATATCTTACTTTTTATATCTCAGGCCTACCTGAATAGTGATGGTACTGTCCACAGTGGGCTAGGCTACCCTCATCAATTAGCAATCAAGGAAATACCCTCACAGACATATCCACAGGCCAACCTGGTGGAGGAAATTCTTTAGTTGAGGTTCCTTCTGCCTAAGAATATCAAGTTGACAACCAATCTTAGCTATCACAAGAACACTTCCTGACCCAGGCTTACGTGGGAATTTGATTCTGTTTTGCTCTCTCAGTCATGGCCTTTTCTTTACAATAGGTAAACACAAAATCAAACAAATACCTAATTTTTAGCAAAAAGGCAATGTTACCACAATGTCTAATTATCATAAAATTAGGCATGAAATCAGTGGATTGAAGATAAAATCATTCTTAGTTTTAATATTTCTTTTACATTATCGGGATCCTAAAAAATTCACTTTTTGTAGATTAGAACAGCCTTTCCAAAACAGGAGTGTACTTTGTATCATGAGGCTAAGTTTTTGCAGCTCAATGGGGCCAATGGGGGACAAATGTGCCAAAAAAAAACAAACCAAAAAAAAAAAAAAAACAAAAAAAAAAAAAACCAAACCCTTCTAGTGAAAGAAAAGTCAGAATCTGCATTCAGCTGCACATATGTCATAGCCTTAAATCATAGCTGCCAGGACCTCCTTATTTCTACCTTTTCCATTTTTTTCTAATGGCAAATTACCTACTTTTGAGATTTGTAATAAGAACTCAGAATGTGTAAGCAGCCTGCAAGTAGTAAATATTTGTAAAATTCAAAGAATATGTAAACATCAAAGAGAGGACAGCATAGATAAGCAGGGTCTCTGCCTTCCCAATGAAAGACAAGTTCTTTTCTACATTTTTCCTTTGCATCAAACTTGTTGTCACCCTTGTCCCCACACACATCTCTAGGTGTCTTCAAGGCTCACACTGCTTTCTAGTTTTTCTCCCTTTCACCTACTGATATTGCCTTCAGATGTAATGCATGTGTAAAACAACCAGATAGAATTTCTCCCTGAGGAAAGGAGCATAGAAACAAAATATTTCTGTTTCTATTCTTTGATGCTAACTTGAATTTTGATGCTTATTTGAATAAATATCAGGGGAAGTTGTGAATAGGATGATGATTAATAGAAAATACATGATTAGTATATGATATATAAACTGTGATGATGATGTGATACTGATGTAGCAACATTAGTTTCCAAGAAAAAACAGACCCCAATGTCTTCAAATGACTGACCTGGTTAGTCTAGGTTGTCAACTTTACAAAACCTAGAGTCACCTAGGAAAAATGGAACCTCAGCTGAAGAACTATCTAGATAAGACTGGTTTATTGTCATGTCCATGGGACATTGTCTTGATTGGTAATTAATGTAATAGAACTCAGACCACTGTGGATGGCACCATCTCTAGGCAGATGGGCGTAGGGTCCAGTTTTTGCTACCATGTTTTAAGCTCCAGACAAAACTTTCTACTAGCCTTGCCAAGGTTCGCTCAAATCCAAAGATGAAACACACACACACACACACACACACACACACACACACACACACACACTAGCTTATTTTTCAACCTGCCTTATTGGCTCAATTACTGGGTGCTTCCAAGGTCCTGTAGCTTGCATGCCCTTCCCAATACTCTTAACTTAGCAACCTAAATCTGCCCTCAACTTTAGTTGCTCAGCTGCCTTCTCCATTTTCAGCAACTCAAAACTGTCCTCCGTTTAGTCATGTTTCTAATCTCCTACCTAGGGAAACAGACTATGACTGATCTGCCCAAAAATCTCACAGGGTTGTTCTCCTTTCTCTGAAGCATCACAAAATCTCCCCTTCTCTTCCTGCACTTCTTAGCCTGCCTGAAGGGACACAGAAGTCATGCCTCTTTCCTTCTGCCCAGTAATTGGCCCCTGACATCTTTCTTGGTCAATCAAGAACCAATTAGGGGACAGGACCTTAGCATCAGAACCATCCCCTACAAATGGGACTAGATTGTCTAATGAAGCTAGTTGACAATAAGCCAATGAATAAGACAAGGTTAGCCAGTAAGCAGCATTATTCCACGGATTCTGCTTCAATTCTTGTTCTCGGAACAGCTCTAGTTTCTGAAAGGGCTTCCTTCAGTAATGAACGTGGACATGCAAACTGAATTAACTCTTCCTTTCTCAAAATCAGTTTACCAGAGCAACACAAATTAGGAGCAATAGCCAAAAGCAAATGATTAGAAGAAAACTGGGACAATAAACAAACTAATAGTAATTCTATTTGTATTTGGCTTTTGGCCAGGGTCACAGAAAACCTTCAACACAAAGCATGCAATGAGTTTACTTCTTCTTGAAGGCAGGAAAAGACAGGAGAAAATATGCAAGGTCAACTTATGAAGATGCATAAACCAAAGAAAATGATTGAGTTTTAGGAGGGATATTTATGTCTTGGTGTATTTAAAAGAGAGATCAGACAGAGGTAGGACAGATTTAATACAAGAAAAGTGGCTATATAGGGATTTGTGAAGAGCACTGGACCGTGCACTAAGATGGTGCCAGCTTCCGCTCCTTGCTGGAGTGCTAGAGTGATAAACAACTCCTTATTTGGCTGTGCTTGTTTGCCTGGCTTGCTTCCGTGTTTGGCAACCTATCTGCACGCACCACATGGCCTACTGAGGTAGGCTCAGGATGGAACATTTAAGGGCTAAGGAAGGTGCCCAAGGGGTCAGAGGATTGTTCAAGGTTCCTGAATAAACTGCTTAAAGAAGAGCTCTCAGGTCGTGTCTTCCTTGCTGGTCGAGGTGGAAGCAACAGGGATTAACATGTCTATTACCTAAACTGACTTTAAAAATGGATTCCTGATATTAAGAGAAATAATTAAGGTAGTAAGACTACAAGATAAAAGCAATGAAGCTCTTTGGGCATTTTGAGTGACAATATGTTGTAGAAGGTAATGGCAAAACTAGGTAAATACTATCTAGTGGGGAATAGTGGCCTTAAGTGGGTATCCTCCCTGCTGTCTAAAACCAATTTTTTCTGACAAAAGGCATCAAGCAAGCCCCATGAAAATCTCTTCAACTCTAATGTGTATTTACCTTACCATTGTTCTGATGTTGTAGATACAACCATTTCTAGAACTGTTTCACAGCAGACTTCCTAGGACTCAGGTTATAAAACTTTTTCCCCAGAGCCATAGATGCCAGAGCTATGATATAGAAATGTCATTTGAGGCTAGCCTCCCCGCAATTTGTTCTTCTCTGCATTGTGTCCAGTTGTATTCTATTCCTAGTAAAGAGAGATGTATTTGAGTAAAGGTAGAAGATGCACTTATCTGTGGCATTAGGATAAGATTTAGAATTCAGTTAGAAAGTATGATGGTCTAGCAAAGTGGCAGTAATAGATTCTTCTCTAAGGTCCATGATATTAGTCCTAGGAAGCTAACTAGGTTTTCAGTACCAGGCATGATTCTCCTCCTATAGAGTAGGCCTTAAGTCCAATTAGGTAGCTGTTGGTTGCCACTGGAACATAAGTGCCATTTATCTCTCCTTTATGCATGACTTGCTATGCTGGTGAATTATTATAGTTTATGGGTGTGGCAGCTGTTTCTTTCCTTTTTCTTCCTTTACATTAACATATGCATAGGTCCTGCCATGTTTAGGTCCTTATTTATGTGGCCATTTCTAGAAGAGACCATTTCATGACATGCTTGCTGGGACTCTAGATTTTACAATCTTTCCATGATATTTCTTGAGCCATGGATGCAAGAATAGCACCTGGGCTCTCCACAGAGTAATCTCTGCATTTTGTACCATTGTGGTTTCCTATGATGATCTCCATTTGCCATAAAAAGAATGTCAGTGATGTGGAGATGTTTTGCACGTTGTGTAGTGATGCATGCTGGTTGGATATGCTAAAGAAGCAAAGGCAAGAGGACATGTATTCCTTTTTAAAAAAAATAAAATGTTGCATTTATCATAGCTTTTAGATTGTCTCTTACTCTAAGAGATTCCATTTTACAAGTTGATATTACTTCATTTTGAGGGATAGGATGATTGTATCCCTTGAGTGGACCCATAAACTGCACCATCAGTCAGGAAGAGCTTATTTATCTCAGACTAAAAATAAATGACTTGGTCCTGGGAATAAAAAAGGTGACACCCTGTAAGTTATTCAAGAGTATTACATAACCTGATCTTAACATACCCATCATGCTATAAAATCTCCCCTACCATGGTCTCTTCTGTAAATTAAGCATCACAATCCTTAGATGATTTATGAGGTTCAAATTATGTTAATGTATGAAGCATTTAGAATTGAAAAGTAGATCTTGAAAAATTGTTATCAACTTGAAAATATAGCTCAGTTAGGGGAGTATTTACGTAGCAAGTATGGTATAAATATCAACATGACATAAACTAGTCACAATGGTACACATCTAAAATTAATAAGGTAGTGATAGGAGGCTCAAAAGTTTGTGGTCATAGAGTTCAAGACCAGCCTAAGCTACATGAAACTGTCCCCACCAAAATTCATGATATTTTTCCAGATTTTTTTTGTAGTATTTGCTGACTTATGATATCTATTAATAAGTCTTTTATAGTTTTGTTAACTTTTGTGGGTAGATGGGAATAGCTGCTTTTCACTTAAACTTGCCAAAGCCAACTGTACCATCCTTTCCTTTGGAATGTTCTGGCCAATCCCCGATTTCTCATACAAGTACTGTCAAATATGCTTCTTTGCCTGTGCCTCATATACTTACCAATACTAGACTTTAGACGTGGCCTGTTTATATCTGTTATTGTATAAAGCTAGTTTCATTAAATATTCCTTTAATGAATGACTAGAGAATTGAAAGCAACAACATTGCTTTGTTCACTTTGAAAACTTTCATTTCCTCTTTCTTTTAATCTTGCTTTCCATTATTCAACATAACTCAAAATAACTTCGACCTGGATTAATCCATTTCAGTGACTTTTTATTGGTCTTAACCACAACAGAAAAAAAACTTTTTCACAGTACTTATCACATACTAAATTATAAAGATAAAAACCTATGTTTTGGGTCAGTCTGTTTGACCAATCATGTACACGGAGAAGAAGCTACAGTTGGTCTTGGTATTGAATTTTGAATTTCAGGGGAAGGGGCAAAATTAACAACTATGGCTTCCCTAGACCATGAGAGTCTTACCTTGCTACATTATTTATCAGAAGACCAGTCAGCCTGGATAGGAGATACAACTCTAGAAAAATCAATTCTAGATTGTAAAGGAAGAAATATTTGGGGAGTTGGTTTTGCCTGTTGAGATAACAACTTTTCTTAACACATTATAAATGCATTTGAGCAAGAGAATGGGTGGCATATTGATAAAGATTACTCTAGGAGCAGGAGGGTTCAGAGGCAAAAGCTGATGTGAATACATATTTTGTAAGTTTACTGAAAACATCTTAAGAGATACAAAACTAGACATAAACCATTTGTATTTGAAAGACCAAGTGTGGAGTCCTGATCATGTTAATTGCCAAATAACTTCAAGGTAGAAACAAGCCCTTTCTACACTGTGAAAGTATTTCAGGAACGAATTGATATGTATGTGTTTTGTGATCTATTCAGAATTATCAATTAGAAGCAATAATTTTTATTTAATCAATTTAGAACACTGGATTAGTAGGTGCTTGTTCCTTTTTACTGAAACTATTTTCAGGTTAATGCACTTGTCATCTAACTTCTAGCATTCTCCATAAGCAAAAGCTGCCTCTGTGTGCCTTCATAATCTGCATTTATTAGCTGTCTCTTCTGATACTTGCATTAAATAGCCACATTCCCTAGATGACAAACCCGACTTTCACAGTTTGGAACACACAATTATTAAGATGCTGTGTTGAGATGATTTCTGGTGTGTAGAATATTTATTAAGATATCCCAAGTCTCTGAAAAATTTCAGCATGAAACAAATAACCTTCATGTGGCTTAATAAAATTAATCCATCATGTTCCTGTGGCTGATACCCTAGTATTATTGGGTTATCTGTAAAAGCATTTCCTTCGCAGATATTACAGTGAGTTCTGACCTTAAATTCCCTAAGAGACAATTTGGCAGTGCTTCCATGTTATTGCCTGAAGCTAATTTATTCATTAAATGAAGGTAGAGCCATTTGGTCAACCACCTCCTCTTCGAAGATCTTTCCATGTCTTCTTTTCCAAACAGATTCTGGACACCATGCAGGCTTGCATTCATTCACATTCTTGACTTTGGCACAGAAAAGCAATGAGTTTATGTTTTCCATCTCCATTAATATGTATCTCACTCAGTCACTCACTACTCTTGTGTGAATTTGTTCTTCAAAATCACCTCCAAATTTTACACTTCCTTGTATACCACTAGCATATTTCTACAAATATTTGTAGTTTATCAAAGAGAGTGCAGCTGATTATATGCCAACACTGCCATCACATTCAGGTAGACTTTGACATTTCACTGTCACAGCCTCTAAGAGAATGCTATAATTTTCCTTATTTTAAAGGTGAATGATAATGAAATTGAGAGCCAGAACATTTTTTAAAAAGCTGCTGGTTCACTCTGGAAATCAGTGTGGCGGTTCCTCCTGAAATTGGACATAGATTTGCCAGAGGACCCAGCCATACCACTCCTGGGCA
>JADRCD010225030.1:10177-36803 GCA_019843815.1 Montemys delectorum | reverse complement strand
GTGTATGCCTTTAATCCCAGCACTTGGGAGGCAGAGGCAGGCAGATTACTGAGTTCGAGGCCAGCCTGGTCTACAGAGTGAGTTCCAGGACAGCCAGGGCTACACAGAGAAACCCTGTCTCGAAAAAAAAATCAAAAAAAAAAAAAAAAATGGAAATACCTCTATAATATCAGATTGTAGGAAACCTGTAGGACATTTTCTTAATTAGTGATTAATGGGGGGAGAGCCAAGCCTACTGTAGGTCGTGCCATCCCTGGGATGTTGGTCCTGGGTTCTAGAAGAAAGCAGGCTGAGTAAGGCACAAGCCGGTAAGCAGCGCCCTCCATGGGGTCTGCATCAGCTCCTGCCTCAGCGCCCTCCATGGGGTCTGCATCAGCTCCTGCCTCAGCGCCCTCCATGGGGTCTGCATCAGCCCCTGCCTCAGCGCCCTCCATGGGGTCTGCATCAGCTCCTGCCTCAGCGCCCTCCATGGGGTCTGCATCAGCCCCTGCCTCAGCGCCCTCCATGGGGTCTGCATCAGCTCCCGCCTCCAGGTTCCTCTCCCATTTGAGTTCCTGCCCTGACTTCCTCTGATGATGAACAGCGATGTGGAAGTGTGAGCCAAATAAACCCTTTCCTCCCCTACTCCCCCCAAAAAGAACCTACTTAGTAAGAATCAGGTCAAATCAATTATATTCATTGAGCGATACCCTAGATGAAACACAGCCAATGATTAAATCGTTTTCATGTATTTGAAAAAAAAACGAACAGTTAAGAATGTTTATTACTTTAAGAACTTTCATATACCTGGTTCTGTCACTCTCTACTTAGGACCTTTTCCTCTCAAATTGCACGGCTGTCCATGCAGCACCTAGGATCCTGTGAAAGGCCTATCACCAAGTACACAAAGCTCCTTGACAGAGCATCAGAAAAGGCTCATAGGAAAGATAGAGTCTGCCGTGGGCTACCGGCTTTTCATGGTGAAGGGAAAACAGGAGAAATTGGTCTTCCAATGGCACTGTGGGCAAAGACAGAGAGCCAAACTCTTTGTTAGTAATCATCTCACCTCCCAGGACCGTTTTATTCTCCTTAAATCAAGCAGTTAAGTTTTGAAAAGGAGTAACTAAAGCTTAGGACCTGTGCTGGCCAGGTAGAAGAATTATAGGCCTGAAAATCCAGCACAAGCTTGCCCACATAGGCCTGGGAATGAGCAAGCAAGCTGTTGAACATTCTGGGAACTAGCAGGCCAAGAAGAGATAGATAAGACATGTCTGGGTGGGCTCAGGCAAGCAGGGACCTGTCTGGGCAAGATGACCCAACTGAATGATGAGGTATGGTTGGAGGCCAGCCAGATGCCCTGCTGCCTCAATACCACCCTTAAGAATTTCCCTATGCTCTGATCTGCACGTATTCTAGCTGGATTTGAATTAGCCAAGTATATATTGCCATGCTAATTCCTTTGTTCCCCTAGACCTCCTTCCTATAAAAACCCCTAACCCCTGAGCCTCGAGGTCGATCCCTCTGTCTCCTGTGTGAGATATGGGTCCACCCGGAGCTCCAATATTAAAACTACCTCGTGTGTTTACATCAAGATGGTCTCTCGTGTTTCCTTGGGTGCCCGTTCTCCTGGGACTTGAGCGAGGGTCTCCCTACGGGGGTCTTTCAGTTTCAGTATCACAGAGAAATTAAGTCAGCAGAATCCCCCACAAAACGAGCTGCTGTGTCACGATGAGCAGGAACATGTCCAAGGCATTCCATTTTTGCTAATATAACAACACAAATTAGCACTGGTGTTTCTTTTTTCATATTTCACCTTCCATGATTTCAGCTAGCTGTGGTTAGCTGATCTGGAATTAGAAATGAAAATTATAGAAATAAACAGTGTGTAAGTTTGCAATTGTTCATGATCTGAGGAACATGATAATCCCCCAAGCTGTCCTACTTAGAACTTGGTTCTACTTGTCTACAATATCTACACTGTACCTAATACCCACTTACTAGTGAGTAGCTCTCCCCACTCTCAACTGTCATATTATTTCAGTTTATCATACTGCTTGCATTCAAGAAACCCTTATTTTACTTATCAGTAGCCATAAATTACATCATTAAAATTAGCCTATTATATTATCAGTTACAATAATTTTCTACTAAACATAAGCTTTATCATATATATGAGTATATAAACAGTATAAATAGTATTCAGTGCCGTCTTCAATTTTAAATATCTACTGGGGATGATAGAACACAGAGCCTTTATAGATATGCAACGACTATTATGAATCTTTTTGTTTCTAAGAGAGAAAGATAGATGAGTGAGGAGAGGTTATCAATAAGGAGACAACATCACAGTGAATTTTAAAATATGTGTGGAACACAGGATGACAACCTTCTGATGACTCTCAAATTCTTTAAAACACACCAAAAATTTCAGCAACTGAAAACGCATGGTGGTATTTCTTTTGGAAGCAAGTAATGAGTCAAGTTCTGCATCCTGAATGGTGTGTCCTCATGTGCAGAAGTAAATGATGTATCCAGGATGCAGGAGCAACTAACTTCTGTGCCACACTGTATAAAGGGCCTTGGTTAGGTTGCCCTGGTTATCATAACAAACTGAGTGGCTCAAAACAACAAATTAGTTCTCTCATAGTTAAAGTCCAGAAATGCAAGCTTGCAATGACAGCAGGGCCGCTTTCCATACAACTGTTCTAGAGAAAACTCTCCTTGCCTCTTGTAGCTTCTCCAGGTGAACAGTAACCCTTGGAATCCTTGACCTGAACCTACACCATTCAAACTTCTGCCTCCATGGGCACAAGGCCTCTGCCATGAGTCTTAATTCCCTCTCTCATATTCACAGGGAGCAGAGATTAGAAATAGAATATATGCTTTTTTAATGACACACTTCAAACCACAGAGGATAATTTATCCTCAAATATTTTGTGTTTTTCACTGTCTCCAAGAAGCTAGAACAATTCTGTAATTATGTTGTTATAGTTAACTATAATCACAGAAGAGAATGCATCTTCACCTGATTTTTCTACACCGGAGCTTTTGACTTCTTTGTTCAGCCAATGGGACAGAGTTATTAAGGTTCTGGATCCTGACATCTTCCCTATCTTGACAGTATGATAGAGCATCATTTGTTACAGGTGAAATGTCTCAGGGAAGAGTCAGCAGTCATAGGCACACCACCAACACAGGACCTCGGTGCGTACAGTGGCTTTTACAGTCTAGATTACTCTTTGCTTCTTCTCTTTCTTATACCCACAAAGTTTAAATTTAGAAAATCCAAGGCCAGTGGAGAATCTAAAATCTGCCTCCTTATTTTACAAATTCTTAATCAAGGCCTTCACAGAACTCCACATCGTGTACTGCTGGATAGCTTTAGACTCTGGCCTTTCTCCTCACTGCAATCTCTTTCAATTTCCATTCTCTGGCTTTGGAAGAGTCTGTAATTCTGTGTGATCTTAGACACTATGTCAACGTCCCTTCCTCCCCTCCCCATCTATGTTACTGGCACTCTTTGCTTATCCATTTTTCTTGCAGTTTTATTTAACTTAGGCTGGAACATTCTCCCTTTTCTGCACTTTCTATCTTTCTTGCACAATTCTCTATCTATCTATCTATCTATCTATCTATCTTTCTTTCTTTCTTTCTTTCTTTCTCTGTGTGTGTATGTGGGTGTGCATGGATGTGTGTTGATGGATGTGTATATGTGTGTCTATGTGTGTGTGTTCATCATTCTTAATATTTCAACCAAGAAAGTATTTGTCTTGTCCACAATTTCAGAGGGGTTTATCTATGCTTACTTGGTCTTCAGTGAGAAAATACCTCACAGTGTCTGCAACATGTAACCTCTGACTTCTGAGGATAGAACCAGATAATTGGCATCTACATTTGACAAGCAAGTTAAACAGCAAGTCAAGATGGCAGGAAATATGGTGTGTGCGAATCTTACCTATAGTCCAAGTAAGTAGGTCCTACTAAATACTCCCGTACCCTATAGTGTCTGGTGGGATCTGATATCTATGGAAATGTCCTACTAGATGCCCCTGAACTTTAAACTTTCTGGTCAAAGTGGTGTTTGCAATACAATATCCACAGCATTATAATTTCTGTGAGCATATGCCCAACCATCTCATCGTCACAGCACTGGATAGTCACTTAGCAAATATATAGGTAGTTAAAGAACAAAAGTTAGGTTAAGCTGTTACTTGCTTAATAGCAAAGAAAAGATTAATGAATTTCACAAAACAGATTTCTTCTTCATTTTAGAAAATGAGAAGTTCAAACAGCAATCCTAATCTATGGCATTCTAACTCAGAAAAGCTACCAGTGTGGTATGTAACTACAACATCCTACGCACCTCAGCTACCTGCACTGAAATAGCAAAGGAAGGCACAATTTACTTCCTAAAAGCTAAAGTTCATTAAATATTAGTGTAATTTAATGTTTTCCAGATTAATTTGCGATTAATTTACATGCAGGCACTTGTACAGCCCAAGCAGTATCTCTCTTTTCTGTCATCTCTATCATCCACAGACAGCAGAAAGGGGGAAATGCACTGTCAAGAAGGACCATGATAAAGTAAGTAGGGAGAGATTTAATTAAATGACATTACATTATCATTTCCTAAGAGTTAAAAAAAAAATAAAGCATAAATTTGCCAACAGATAGAGCTGTGTGCATATCAAGAAGCCCAACCAATACAAACTTTACAGATCTTTGATTATATATTATATACTTAAAAATGGGGATAAATAGATACAAGACTCACAGTGATTGGTAACATTATATTGGTTGATGCCCCCCTCCCCCCACACACACCAGAGCTCCCAGGGTCTAAACCACCAACCAAAGAGTCTACATAGAGGGGCCCGTGGCTCCAGCTGCATATGTACCAGAGGATGGCCTTATCTGGCCTCAGTGGGAGGGGAGGCCCTTGGTCCTGTGGAAGCTCGATGATGCCCCAACATGCGGGAATGTCAGGAGGGTGAGATGGGAGTGGGAAGTGGCTGGGTGGGTGGGGGAACACCCTCATAGAAGTTAGGGGGAGGGGGATGTGATAGGAGGTTTTCAGAAGGGAAACTGGGAAGGGGGCTAACATTTGAAATATAAATAAATAAACTAGCCAATTAAAAAAATGAGAAAAAAATGTAAAAAAAAAAAAAAAAAAACCAAAAAAACAAAAAACCTTTAGAGATCTGCAAAAGGGGTGCTTACAGACAGCCGGGACTACAATACTGACGCTCAAGATTACTCCTTCCGCCTCACCTGTTAGAAATGCATATTCATGCCAAAACAATATTTATTCTTAATTCATTTTCAGATAGAATGAAAGGAACCAATTGTTCATCAATACTCAGCACGCCTCTCTCTCTCTCTCTTCTTTTACACAGTTGTCATTACAGCATTCTAGGATTTTAGAACTTGCAGGAACTGGAGGGAAAATCTAACCCCACATGAACTTTTACTCAAGTGAGATCTTACGTGCACATCGGAAAACAAGCCAAAGCATAGCTTCTTTGATGGTATTGTGTAGAATCTGAGCCTTCACCCAAATGCTCCCATCCCAAAAGATTATGTCCAAGAACTGTGCATCATTCCCAGAATGCTACAAACACAATTCCATGCTACAATTTAATGCAACCTCCCCATATCAGACAGGAAAAACTAAGACTGGCAAGCCTAACAGACTAGTCCAGTTCTACCAAGAAACTAACAAAATGTTACTGAGAACTCCACTCTGCACTCTACACTCTTTCATCTTCCTTGGGTGCTCAGAATCACAGCTGAACTACCTACTCAGACCAGAGAAAGGTGCTGACCAGAGAAGTGGGCCTAAAAGACGCCCTTTGATCAGGTCTCAGGCTATCCATGAGAAGACCACCTACTGATAATTCTTCTGTTATTGCTAGCTTCTTAAAATAGTTCTAAAAAATTTTTGAAGTTTCCATAATTCTTTTTATAAATGCCTCCATACGACTAGAGAGATAGCTCAGGGGTTAGAAGCATTTGTTGCTCTTGTAGAGTGCCTACATCTGTTCCCAGCCCCGACTAGGTGGCTTGCTACCTTCTATTACTTTAGGAAGTGCAATGTCCTATTCTGACCTCCAGGGCTACCAGGTGCACATTTATGCATACAGATAAAAACACTCACACATTAAAAAAAAAAAAAGTAAAGTTTCCATTATCACATCTCAAAAATCTTACATAATCATTTCAATCTTCATTGAATATCCCATCTGTATAGAATTTAATTTCTTTTGAAAAACATTTATTGTTGTGTATATGTATGGGGGGGCGGTGCATATGTGTGAGCACATACATGCACAGCGTGTATATGGAGGTCAGTGGAAAACTTTTGGAAGTTGATTCGTTCCTTCCAACAATGAATCCTCAAGTTATCAGACTCAGCAAGATTCTTTGTCCACTGAGCTTCCTTACCAGCAAACAGCTAGAATTCAATTTCTATACTTCCTCTTAATAAATCGAGAAAACAGGACTGAGAAGCTTATACTGTGTTCTCTCTTTGTAGACTCTGTTCCCTTGACTCTGTCAAGGTTTTTGTTTCTGTAATTATAATAAAACCTGTGCTCTGTTAATTCCCAAGCATGTGACCAGTTGGTTAAATAATGTTGTTTTCCTCCCATCTTTCTAGAAGTATCCAGAATGTTCTCTGACCCCCTTTTTTCTTAGATTTTATAGGCTATATTTAAAAATAGTTTTTATTTATTTGCTGGCTTGATTTTCTTTCTCATCTGGCCACATTCAATCAAAGCTACTGATCAGCAATTTTCTTGAATCCAGGGATGCTATGTTCAGAATATCTGACAACATCACTGTAGTGCTGGGCTGACATATCTCTTGCTAGTTTTGTATATTTTATAACACTCTCCTTTTGCATTGCATCCTGGGGCCAGGGGTTGGGTAAGGCATTGCTCTTTCTGTAGGCCAGGTGATAACCCTCAACAATAGCTTTGCTAATTTTCATCAATTAGTCCATGCGTTATTGTTTCTTTTTCTCTAAATATACATCATTATAATAGATTGCTCTTTTATGTATGTATTTCTTCTTAAGTCTCTAAAAAAGCTTCAATTTTCAAAACTGCACAATCTACCTTGAAGCACAATCATTCTTCTTGCCTAATTATTTTTAGAACTAACCACTATAATCCCAACACGCCCTGCACACACACACACACACACACACACACACACACAGATATTTACAATACAGGCAGAACTCAGAGTAGGGGAGTGTGTGACGAACAACTCCTACCCAAGCTTCAGAGGTCTCCTCCAAGTTGGGCACACCTGTTGAATCAGCAACTCTGCCTTGGAGTTTTGTCTTATGGAAACAGTGTCATGATCCTCTTGGAACAGAGTGTCTTAACTAAAAGCCCAGTTTGCCTTGATTGCCAAGGTGTGTCCCTGGCATGACAGTGTAAACAGAGCAGCTCAGTGAACTGATGCCAATCCTTTTACCTTGTGTCAGGTGATGCCTTTTGAGAGCGCCCTTTTGTCGAATGGAAGAGTGACTATAGACAGGACCAGAGGCATCTAGGTCTCCAACACACCTTCTCTAGGGAGTGCCCCAAACCTACCCATCTTTTCTTAGATAGGTCCCCGTCCTTTAATTTTTCTAGGATCTGGTGTGCCGACTATGACTCACCTACACTCTGTTCATGTTCTCCCTTCTCCAGCTTTGGGACCCACTCATTGATCCTCACAGAAAGTTCACATAGAAGATCAGGTGTCACTTCTAGTTGGAGAAGAAAAGTCCACAGAGCTCTTCCAGTGTCACAACTGAAGGTCCATGAGTTCTAATAATGCTTCCGCATGCAGTGAAGGGCCATGAGTTCTAATGGTGCTTTCCTATGCAGTGAAGGACCATGTACTCTAATAGTACTTCCCCATACAGTGACAACAATTCTCTCACAAAAAGGCCTCCAAGTGCAGACCTCCTGCTAACCATGTGGCTGGAGCCAGAAATAAATGTGTCTTGACTAAAAGCCCAGTATGCCTTGATTGCCAAGGTGTGTCCCTGACATGACAGGGACATGTTTGCATTGTGAATCTTTGGTATGAGAGCATAATGTCATCTGTCCTGATTAATAAAAAAATACAAAGAAACTGAGGAGGAGCAGTGAGAGAAATAATATGCCAGCAAAGGAAGAAAAGCATGTGATCAGGGGTTTCAAAGTAGTTAGGGGGTTCAATAGGATTTTGTTCTTGACTGACAATCGTTCCATCAGCCATTTGTTCTTAAACACAGCTCTGCTCTGCTTCAGCAATCTCCTTGGATCAAAAATGCACATTCCAAAACATCTCATCATAAAAGTATAAACCTGAAATGTGAGATCCAAATGCATATTATAATCAGAGCAAAATATTTACATTATGTAAAACATTAAATAAATAAACCATTAGAAAATTCCTATTGAATTGAGCAAATGGAATCCAATGTAACAGCTGTTAATATTATCTTCCCCATAAAAGGAAACCTTGATGACTCATTTAGAGCTTCATAAATTGTAGCCTTTCCCCTGCTTGGTACAAACAGTTTTCCATCCAGTCTGTCATTTAGTATATACTACTAGTCTCAGGTTCCTATTGTTAGCAGCTTGTGATCTCACCTGCTATTGTCTCCTAGACTTACATACCCCCTGGGTCAGTACTAGACAACCCAACCAGACAAATCCACCAATCCCAGACTAAAAAAGGTAAGAATAGTAATTGGAAGATAGTACTGTTTATTTGTTCACAGGCCAAATATAGAATAGTATACTTTAGAATAATACATGTACATGCATGCGTGTATGAAATATATTATAGAAAAGTCATGAGTTAGGAATTCTTAAATAAAAATGGCCAAAATAATTGAAAGTATGTATTTCTCTAAAGCTAATGCCTTCTCCCTTACTTTTGCTAAGATAATCCTTCATTTATATTGGCTTTATCATCCTAGCCTCACTACTTTAGTAACCAGCAAGCCAGGACTGTTCTTCCATATTATATCCAGTGAATTGTTCCCTCCATGATGTGTGCTTTCCTCTCTAAGGAGTCCTCTGTGTGCCCTGTTCTGTTCACAGACCTGTGACTGCTCTACAAAGCAGGCAAGTACCTTACCAAAAAGAGGGAAAGACTATCTTTCTCCCTTTGTCTTTCTACTTAACATATGTAGGTTTTTTAAAAAGATTTATTGATTTTATTTTTTGAGTACACTGTAGCTGTCTTTAGAGATACCAGAAAAGGGCAACAGATCCCATTACAAATGGTTGTGAGCCACCATGTGGTTGATGGGAATTGAGCTCAGGACCCCTGGAAGAGTAGTCAGTGCTCTCAACTCCTGAGTCATCCCGTGTTCTTAACACACTTTGTGTGCTTTAACAGAACACGGGAGACTAGATAATTTATAAAAATAAAAAATAATTCCTTACAATTGGAAGCTGAGAATCACAGATCATGAGGTGGGCATTGCTTAAGAGATTTTTGGTTTATGCCTACTTGGAGGAGAGAAGAACATGAAAGTACAAGACTAGGAGAAGGCAAAAGGAGCCAGGCCTGTTTATAATGTGCACTTCTTCTATAAGAACATTAGTCTATCTATAAATACAGAGACTTCAAGACATAGCTACCTTGCTCTCACCTATCAGCAATGCTATACAAGAAAGCTTCCAACACATAGACTTGGAGACTTACAGAAACCACAGCATCAATAATACTGCCAAGGGTGAAGAACCATGATATTTGCAAATGTTTGCTTCTGAAATTGAAAAGAAAGAAAAGAAAAACTCCCATGGTAGGTTCTGCCATAATTGTTTCAATAAAGGTACAGATTAAAGGATTTATCAAAGTAAATATTATTTTCAGGACTCATACAAATAAACCCTGTGAGGTTTTACAACATCTTGGGGAGTTTTAGATTTGAGAACTCACATAAAGCTATAAAACCATGAGTAACCCTTGCTAAACATTCTTTTTTGTACAAAAAAAAAATCTTACCAATAAGAAAAAAGATGGGGACAGGGAATGGAGCAGAAACTTGGGGAATGGCCAACCTATAACAGGCCCAACCTGAGACCTAGTCCGTAGGCAAGCACCAATTCCTGACACTATTAATGATACTTAGTTATGCTTGTAGGCAAGGAGTCTAGCATAGCTGTTCTCTGAGGGGCTCCACCCAGCAGCTGACTCAGACAGATACAGGCACCCACAGCCAAACAGGGATGGAGCTTGGGGACTCCTATGGAAGGACAGGAGGAAGAACTTCAGGTCCCGAAGGGGATAGGAACTCCACAGGAAGACCAGACAGTCCCTGGAGATAGAAAACCTAGGAAAGAAGTCAGGAGCCATAGATGCAAGCATCACCAACTTAAAGAGCCAGTAAATATCTTCAACAAAATTATGGAAGAAAACTTCCCTAACATAAAGAAAGAGATGCCTTTGAACAATACAAGAAGCCTACAGAACTCCAAATAGACTGGACCAGAAAAGAAATTCCTCCCGCCACATAATAGTCAAAACACCAAATGCACAAAACAAAGAAAGAATACTAAAAGCACTAAGAGAAAAAGGTCAAGTACCATATAAAGGCAATTGTATCAGAATTACACCAGACTTCTCACCAGAGACTATGAAAGCCAGAAGATCCTGGGTTGATGTCATACAGACCCTAAGAGAACACAAATGCCAGCCCAGCAAAACTACTATACCTAGCAAAACTCTCAATTACCATAGATGGAGAAACCAAGGTATTCCATGACAAAACCAAGTTTACATATATCTTTCCACAAATCCATTCCTTCAAAGGATATGTGGAAAACTCCAACACAAGGAGGGAAACTACACCCAAGAAAAAGTAAGAAAGTAATCTTTCAACAAAACTAAAATAAGGTGGCCACATGAACAGAATTCCAACTCTAACAACAAAAATAACAACTGTGAATTCCTCTCACTTCAAAACCCTGTAGAATCATGCCAGGTGTAGGATTCTCTGGTGAGACAATGACCAGCTAACAAGCAAAACTATACCCCTCATATTTCCCACACTTCATTAAAAATAGGTTTGATCACATGATAAGAGTAAAGCTAAGAAAAATCCATGTTATTGATACAACCACACTAGGGAAAGGATGCAGCCATCTAGTTTTTTTGAACTTACACATTTCTCAGTAAGTCTACACATAAAAATATATCCCGCCTGACACAAGAGCTGGGGAGACACTTAGTGGGGAAAGGGCCTGCTGAACAATCATGGGGACCTGAGGCATTGTGACTGCTCGCATGCCTGTGACCCCAGTGCTAAGAGGGAAGACTGGAGGTAAATGGTAGAGACACGAGTATTGCTAGGGCATGCTAGACACCAACAAAACTCCAGGTTCAATGAGAGAGATTGTCCCAAAGGAATAAGGTGGAAGGTGACAGAGTAGGACATCTGACATCTTCCTATGGCCTCCACATGGATATGAGTATACACACATGCACATTTATGCATATGCCATATGTATGTATGTATGTATGTATGTATGTATGTATATGTTTGTGAATATTTATGGCACACAATAGGAGCATGTATTTCTCTATTTTTTATGATGAGTAGTAGACACATGGGCTAATCCCTCACCTTATGTGTTACACTCTTTTATAACTGTTTTATATAAAAAATATTTAACTTGATATGTATAAGAAATCCTTTCTAAATTCTCAAGGAATCTTTCTTAGAATCCCAGATTTAGCTCCTTTCAACAAAAATCCAGGTCAACATACAGGCAGTCCATGCCAATCTGAGAAAAAAAAAAACATAGGAAATTGTAGGTGGTACTTCATGAGTTATCAAGACTTTTATCAGAGAGCTTAGAAGCCTGTAAATACTGCCAACAGCTAAGAAACCCTCGTGTCAAACCCATTCAAGGAATTTAAGAATCGAAATAAGCAACTGGGTAGGGTTGACTTTAAGGAAAAAAATGCAAAGTAGAAAATAAACTTTGGCTACATGAGTTTATAAATGTGTGTGCTAGTGTAAATTGATTATTCATGCGCTGTTTTGTGTGTTACAGTCTAGCACATACTAGGAATGTAATATTATTTATGGGAGTTAATACCTGATAATTACAGAACAATGCATACAATTTGTGTTAAGTGGTAAAGGCAAAAGATTTGCTAGCCTGTATTTTAAACTGTAGGAGCCTTTCCCAGCACAGCCACGGCCACAATTTCTTCTATCAGAATACTTCCAGGCAACCAAAGTAGTGGATTTGTTAAGCTAGCCGTGGCAAGCCACCACACCCTGAACACCTGCTGCAAGACAGAATTTTCTAGTTACTAATGTAATCTGAGCATGTTGTCTAGAGCAGACCCACTCTGCATGAGACATGTAGCCAAGGAGAGAAAGGCCTGGAATGGAATATTCAAATAGGAAAAAGTAGGTGGGCGGCTACATATTGGTGAAAATGGAACATCATGTAGAGAAATGTGTTCCTTCTCTTTGAATTTACATCTTGTACACAAATCCTATAATTAATACTTGGCCATAAGCAAGACTTCATAAAATGGCATTGAGGAGAATTTTCTAAACTGTTGCTGCATGCAGAGCTTCTCTCCACCAAATCCTGGCCAAGATATATGACATCTACAATGGCAAAAAAGAATATAAAAGTTGGTACTCTGAATGAAAACCCTTCACCTCATAAGCCCATTGGTTTCTGTTGATTCTCTTGGCCTTCATTCAAGAAGAGCTGGCATGGGCCGTTGCCTAGCAACAGCATGTAGTGCACTTTTCTACTAGCCCATAGAAACACTGTCTCTCTGGACCTCCTGCCATTAAGCATCATATTTTTGTTAGTGATGACAATCTCTGAGGAAATTTTTATGCTTCCCTTCAAATAACTGCTGGAAAAAAAGGCGTTTTCAGCACTCAGCTCTTTATTACGGAATATACTTGTCTTAAAAGGGACCAAAAAGGAAGAAGCATGAATTATCAACCCTCAAATTCTGACCAATGGTACATTAAAGTACATAACCATATCCATAATTGAAAATTGCAACAAATGGTCTTTGAATAAAGTATGACAATTTAATACTATCCATGCATTCAACAAATATTTGTTTTCCATGTACTGACATTATCCTAAGGGGCACAGGATACACTGAATCTAGCTTCCCGGGTTATTCTTTAATGCCTCTGTATATTATGAAATCAGCTATAAAACAAACTGGCATGTGCAGCTTGAAAGTTAGGTCCTACACTTCAAGAAATGCTTTCAAGGTGGTTAAAGAAATGGTTCAATGGTTAAGAGTCTGCACTGTTCTTGTAGAACACCTAAGTTTAGTTCCTTGGACCCACATTTATCAGTTTACAACTACCTATAACTCTAGCTATAGGATTCTGATGCTCTTTTCTGACATCCATGAGTACTTATACTTAAATGTCTATGTGTGTGCACATGCCTGTGTGTGAATGTGTGTGTGTGTGTGTGTGTGTGTGTGTGTTCTCTGAAAGTCAACTTACATATGAACCAAATGTCTATTTAAAAAAATCAGAACATACCCCTAAATCCAATAAGCCTACCTGCTCGTGATGGTCGAGGCAGCATATTTAGAGTCCTGCATCCCTAGCCTCACCAGAGAAGTTTTTTTTTTTAGCACCATTAGACTGATAATTTTTCCCCAAGTTCTATATCAAATCACATTTAAACAAAAGCCTACAGAAACCTTATCAAAGGAACTCTGAGTTCTGGTCCACCTTATGAATACAAGAATGGTCAATTTCTTGCAAGCATATGAGACTTCTGTCAATTTCCTATCAGATGGCCCCACATTGAGTACCTTTTTGCAGTGCAAGCAACCAAAACCAACTGGAGCTAGTGGTAACTCTTAACAACAGCAATGAAAATGGAATATCCTAGAAAAATATTCTCTAATCTTAAAGCACTGAAATCAATTCCCAGACTGTGGGTTACAAAAATTATGGAAGATTTATCTCTGAAGAGCTCTCATCAGTAGGACCCATCCAAGGCTTCAGTTCTAACCACCCAGGCAATATAAACCAGTCACCCATTGCTTAAATAGCTGCTCACTATGAAAACAAATGTTTCAGAGTCTTTATCCCCAAAACAGCTTGTAGCTATCATTTTCAAACTACAGAACATTTAAGTGGGCTTGTTCCCTCTCTTTAAGGCTAGTGTGCAGTTTTTGGAACTTCACCCAACCAACCTGTAGAAAATCAGCTATATGCCAGAATACCTGAACCCCACCATGGTCTCCCCAAGTGTGTCAGAGAGTTCTTACCCAAGAGCAAGCACCTCTTCCATTGAGCCAGAGCAGTGGCCCTGCCAGTGCTGGCCCTGGCCTTAGCAACACTCAGAGAACACTCCTGCCAGGCTTGACTTATTTACTGTAGAATTATGACAGCCCCAAACATCATTACAATGGCTACTATATTTTTAAAGACTATATAATGAAGTAGCCTATTTGCCTATTTGCTGAATAATCTTCTGTGCTAAGGGTCTAGGTGAGGTTTAGAAGAGGCCACCTTCAGGCATAGAACACATTATTATCAGAATGAGGGAAGGTAGATGACAGAGAAGTCACAACCAGGGCATCATGAGCTACTCTACCCTAACTCCTCCTCAGTCTAAGAAAGAAAACTTCAATCCCACAGGGTATTTCTCATTTTCCTTTCCAGGGTTTTGAAAGGAGATAGTCCTGCATTGTCAGAAGAAACTCCCACAACAAAGAAGGGCCTGGATTAACTTCCTTGGCAGCCCTTAGCTCCTCTGCTGAGCAAGCCAGCCAGAAGCTAATAGATGGTGCTATCTGATAAAATGTTCAACTGGAAAAAATTCAGGTGGGGGGACTTGAAGGAGAGCCAATACCACTCAGGAGGATGAGGGGAGAGAGAGGGGGCTCAACCGGAAGAGACCTTGAGTTTAGCTGCTAGTAAGAGTGTCCTGCTGTACAGGATCACAAGCACATCTGTTTGTGTGTGCATGCACACACACACACACACACACACACGCACACACACACACACATGCATGCACACACACACACATGCACACACATACACACACACATGCACACATACACACACACACACACACACACACACACACACACACACACACACACAGAATCTGATCTACCTAACTCTACAGCCTGCTCTTCACGCCACGGATCATGTAAAGCTCACTATCCTACGTGCCATCCCCAGAAGCCTACCTCAGTGCAGCATCTCTCAGGGTGACAATCTGATCTGTGTCTCTGTGTCTTTGCAGTGTCATGGCTCTTGTGGACCCTCTTATCTTTATAACTAACAGATGTGGTTCTGTTGGACCTTACTTGGTATGGACTGAGGGTATATATCTCCTTAAAAATTCCATATCGGTGCCCTAATGTGATAGTAGTATTAAAGAGTGGACAGTTTTAAGAAAGGAGCCAGCCCAGCCTCTGCTTTCCACATGTGCATGCGAAACAAATGCTGCCCATGAGACATTCTGCCAGTGCCTTCTTGGTCTTGTTCTTTACAGCCTCTAGAGAATGACGAGTAAATGTTTGTTGTTTAAGCCACTCAGCCTATGCCGACTTGGAATAGCAGCCTGAATAACTGAAGATCTAGCGTGGTTTCTACGAAGACTTTCTAGTCTCTAGGCCTAAGACACTGCCTGGTCCCACTTCTGTATTTTTACTGTATCTTGCATTTCTCTACTGTGGTATAACCACACTTTCTTTTTCTTTACTCTCCTAATAGACTAGATGCCTCAAGCCTGCTGTCCTTTTTCTTTCTAACTTTGAGCACAGTGCCTAGCTTAGAGAAGATCTCTAGGCTTGTCCAGTGAGTTTAAAAAAAAAAAAAACTGGTACCCTTCCCCCCACCCTGCAAAGTATGCTATTAATGTTCAGTATGGATGCGTGATCCAAGGCTCAGAAAGGATGAAAACCCTCACCCAGGGCCACAGAACAGAAAGTGAAGGGCCAGGGTTTAAATGAATCTCTTCCAGCTCCTGCTTTCTGAAGGGCTTTGTAAGTGGACTCTATTCGCAGCAAGTTTAATATTCAGTTTTAAAATTACACTATGTAAATTAATTTATCATCAACATCCCATAACTTCACAGTTTCCATTCATATTAGTCACTGAAATTTTCAGTCCTAGAGGGAAGCAGATGGTTAAGTAAGAAGAAGACTGGAAAGTGTGGTGTCAATGTCCCTACCTTGTCAAAGACAACTAGCTCCATGTGAATATGTTCAAAAGAAGAACAAATGTTGGAGTCAACTGTGAACCAGCAGCTCTCAGGGATTAAAAACAAGAAGTTGACTTCAGTAAAACCAAATAAAATGGTTTTAATGAATGATGCATTTTTAAAGGAGATGAGCTTCGCAGGAACTCTAGGGTATTTCATTGTGCTGACCTACTGGACTCTGCACTTGATAAAGCCTTTCTCTACAGCTTTGACACATTAGGAGGTTGTTAGAAAACACAAGCTTGTGGTGGAAGGTTCTTTCTAAAGTGTGCAGAGTGAACAGCTAATGAGTTTTAATATTATTCTTTTGTAACTGGAAGCACCTGGATGGGGCTCAAGCATAAGACAACCCCACTTTATGTGTCATTAGTTCCAACTCAGAAGGAGAGGTCTTCCCTCGGGGTCATCTACTCTGATTTCCTTTGTGATTTAGAGATCTGAGGTCCTTAACCAATAAGCCTCAAGTAACACCCAACAAAATCTTTAACTCTTCTCAAGTATTCTCTGCTTACTGCAGCTGCCCCAAATCTTCTAAGCAGAGCCATAGGCATTTGGGTTTTCAATCTGAAAAAAAGCTCTCCTAAACAAATGCCCGTATTCCAAGCCACAGGCAAACATGGAAATAGAGAGTGGGTCCTCTCTTAGCTGATTCATAAAAGTATAAAAATTTTACACAATATGGCATTATGTTGTTTTGACTCATAATTGAGTACACAGGTGATAAATGTTTAAATCAAGTCAAATATACTCATCGAAAATATTTTAAGTTAAAAATTATCAAAATCTTTTCTTCTTTCTGAAGTGGCATAGCACTAGATTAATAGTCACCCAACAGCACAACACATATCACAACTTCTTGGCCCCTGTCTACCTGTAACTAAATGCCCACTGGCCAACACTTCACTGCATGCTTTCCTTCCATGGCACCTGATAAGGCTTGTGTCAAATCAGCCTTCTGAGAGTCCACATAGGAAGTCGTGTGTTCTCTTTCAGTTCCTCGCTTAGTATAACGCTTTCTAGTTGTGTTCACATTGTCACAAGGGACAGGAAGTTGTTCTTCTCACACCTGAATGATATTCTATTGTGTGTATGCTCTTTTGTCAGCTGACGAGCACTTGTTATAACTTTTTGGATGTTGTGCATAGTAAACAGGACATTGCGGATCCCCCCTCTATGTATTCATTTCATCTCAATTAGATAAATACCCAAGACTGAGGCAAGTAAATTTGGCAGTAAGTCTATTTGTGATGTTTAAGGGACCGTCCATGCTCTTTTCTATGAGGACTGTAGTAATATATGTTACAACAGTGTATAATGGAATGGTTACACTTCTCCACTCTTGTCCAGCACTTGTTACATTCAGTGTTTTAGTAGCCATTTTGCTGGTGAGGTGACACTTCATTGTGTTAGGTTTCATTTTACATCTCCCTAACAATTAGTGTTATTGAGTATTTTTTACTGGTAATATTGAGTATTTGATCGCCATATGAGAACGCTTGCTGGATGAGAATAATATTTGGAGACTATACATTTTACAGAAGGTTGATGTTTAGGATATAACAATGTTCTATTGCTATGAAGAGACACAGAGACCATAGCCAACTCTTATAAAGAAAAGCATTTAGTTAGGTCTGACTTACAGATTCAAAGGTTTAGTCCATTATCCTAGTGGTGGGAAACATGGTGGCACACAGGCAGACATGATGCTGGAGAAAGAGCTGAGAGTGCTATCAGGAGCCATAATGGAACAATCTAATAACTAGCACGTGATCATCCTGAGACAGCCTGCTTGAGATGATTGTGTAATCTGCAACAGATTTGTCACCTTTGTCAAGAATCATTTGCCATAGATTCATGGTCTTATTTCTTAGCTTTCTACTCTATTTCACTGGTCTATACATGTGTTTATATGTTAATACCATGTTTGATTACTATGGCTTTGTAGTATGCTTGGGAACCATGTTACATGATGTCATTTATCTAATTCTATGTGAAGAAATCAACAATAAATCTCACTTTTAAAATTACAAAAAAATTAAGAACTAGTGATTACAGTGATAAAATTTTTCTACAATGAAAATTATATAACATGAGTAAAATTTTGAAGAGTAAACACAAAATGTGAAAGACATCTACATCAAACTAGGTTGTGTCTGACTCCCATGGCCACAGGTCTTACACAAGTTATGAGTCTGTCACTAACTATGGCCTGTAGAAAGAATATCTTGTGTATTGTATGGATGCATCACTCATCAATTAAGCTATGCCTACAGCTTAGGAGGAAACAGAGGTGGGGCATCTGGGAGGAGAAAGGATTCTGGGATAGAGCCAGGCAGAGATTCACCACGAAGATGTAAGAAGGATGCATGGTACCTGAGTACAGGTAGCCAGCTATGTGGCAGAATACAGATTAAAATAAATGGGTTATCTTAAGTTATGATTCTAGTTATAAAAGAGCCCAGTTATATGGCCAAGGTATTTATAAATATATTTTGAGTCTGAGCCTTATTTCTGAGAGCATGGTCCTGGGAGAAAGAACTCGACCATAACTGTACTGGCTGGTTTTGTGTGCCAACTTGACACAGGCTGGAGTTATCATTGAGAAGGGAGTTTCAGCTGGGGAAGTGCCTCATGAGATCCAGCTGTGGGGCATTTTCTCAATTAGTGATCAATGGGGGAGGGCCCATTGTGGGTGGTACCATCTCTGGACTGGTAGTATTAGGTTCTATAAGAAAGCAAGCTGAGCAAGCCAGGGGAAGCAAGACAGTAAGGAAGATCCATCAATGGCCTCTGCATCAGATCCTGCTTCCTGACCTGCTTGAGTTCCAGTCCTGACTTGCTTTGGTGATCAACAGCAAAGTGGAAGTGTGACTAAATAAACCCTTTCCTCTCCATCTTACTTCTTGGTCATGATGTTTGTGCAGGAATAGAAACCCTGACTAAGACAAATTGTTACCAGGAATGAGGTATTCCTGTGACAACCTGACCATGTTTTGGGGAAGACTGTGGAAGGACTTTGGAACATTGAGCTAAAAGATCCATTCAGTGTTAAGAGCTCTGTGTGATGTTGTGTAGGAGCTTGGAAGATAACATTGAGAACGGTGCAGAAGATGGAGACCTGTCATGTGAAATTTCAAAGTGAAGATTAAAGACTCTTATCAGTGCCATTGCTATTTTGATTGTGAAGATTCTGTGATTCTGGCTAGCTGGGGCTGAAGAATCAGCTGTGATTTAACAAGATACCAGAACTACTAAACCCAAAATTTTGCATTACTGGGACTATTGATGCTGGTTAGCTGGAGCTAAGAAATTAGTGGTGATTAAGAAGAAACCAGCATCACTGAGGTGACTTCTTATGGGAAGTGTTTTCTGAGAGCACAAAGAATCTGTGTTCCAGAGATAACCAAGGTTGTACCTTGTGCTGCAGCAGGACTTGATAATGTATAAGAGTCACTCAGGTGGTACTGGTTTTGAAGATATGAAGGGGTAATGAAGAGCAGCTGAGGCTCAGCACAGTGAGAGGCCATTGGTAAAGGGGCAGCCTCAGTTTGCAATTGATGGCCCAGGACTGAAGGGGTCATACAAAGGAGTTGAGGCTTAGCACCATGAAGAGAGCCTATGAGAAGCTATTGGTGAAGCCTAGTTACAGTGGAAGACAGCAGTATTTTGGAGATGCCAGTACCATGAGATGACCACCAAGAACAGCAGCAGCAGTAGAATATAGGCATCTGGAGCCTAAAAGACAAGGTGTGTGCTACAAAGAGCAGGGCTAGAGAAATGACCCAAGCCCTTGGAGGAGCCCAGAAGATCGTGAGTTGCTGAAACATTGGACAGTTGGAGTTTGATTTTAATTTTAATTTTGACTGTGCCCTGATATTTTTCCCTCTTGAAAGAAGAAAGTATTTTAGTGGAGCCCACAGTTAAGAGACTTTTAATTATAAAAAGACTTTGAATTTTAAAAGAGATTGGATATTTTAAAGGGATTGAAATTTTAAGAATTTGCAAAGACTGTGGGACTTTTAAAGTTAGATCTTGGGGATGAATAAGAAAGTAAGGGTTGAGGCTTAATAGTGATGTGTTTGTGTGTCAGGTTTGTAGGTCAATTGTACTGGCTGGTTTTGTGTGTCAAGTTGACACAGGCTGGAGTTATCACAGAGAAGGGAGCTTTAGTAAGGGAAGTGCCTCCGTGAGATCCAGCTGTGGGTCATTTTCTCAATTAGTGATCAAGGGGGTAGGCCCCTTTTGGATGGTGCCATCCCTGGGCTGGAAGTCTTAGGTTCTATAAGAGAGCAGGCTGAGCAAGCCAGGGGAAGCAAACCAGTAAGGAACATCCCTCCCTGGCCTCTGCATCAGCTCTTGCCTCCTGACCTGCTTGAGTTCCAGTCCTGACTTACTTTGGTGATGAACAGCCATGTGGAAGTAAGCTCAATAAACCCTTTCCTCCCCAATTTGCTTCTTGGTCATGATGTTAGTACAGGAATAGAAACCCCGACTAAGACAATAAGTTTACAATGACCCACACAAGAAGTTTTTCTAGCAAAGGCTGAGAGCAGCGTGGAACTATGAATAGGAATATTTGGAAAGCGGTGATGACGTATCAACATAGCGAGACAGAAGTATCAGATTCTCTGCTAGAGGTGAAAATGTCCCCAGCCACCATCTCTTGACCAGGTTTACAGTATTGGATGTCACGTTCCCGTCTCTGAAACAGGCCTCAAATCCAATCAGAAAACTGTTTGTCAAACCATACAGAGCATTCTGAGTAAGGCTGTTGAAGACTCCCCCAGGTAGCAGCCCCCATAGCACTTTCTGGTACAATGAGAGATGCTTATCATGGAGGAAGCCTCTAGCTCAGTTTCAGCTTGATTTCTCCATGTCTTGTTGCTGCATTTTGTGGTGTCTTCAGTAAAAAGGGGTTACCATAAACTTCTGGTTAGATCCAGGAGCAATGGCAGTAATCTGTATAGGTTTGGGGGAAAAGTTTCTATGGAAACTTCCTGATCAATAAATTAATATTTTTTTATTTATCATTTCATTTCTTTTTTTCTTAGATATTTTCTTTATTTACATGTCATACAATATCTCCTTTCCCAGTTTCCCCTCCAAAAACAAAAAACAAAAAACAACAAGAACAAACTCCTGTTCCCTCCCCCCTCCTCCTGCGCGCCAACCCATCCTCTCCTGCTTACTGCCCTGGCATTCCCCTACACTGAGGCATAGAACGTTCACAGGGCCAAGGGCCTCTCCTCCCATTGATGACTGACTTGGCCATCCTCTGCTATACATATGTTGCTGGAGCCATGAGTCCCACCATGTGTACTCTTTGGTTGGTGGTTTAGTCCCTGGGAACTCTGAAAGTACTAGTTAGTTCATATTGTTGTTCGTCCTAAGGGGATGCAAACCCTTCAGCTCCTTGGGTCCTTTCTCTAGCTTCTTCATTGGGGACTCTGTGCTCAGTCCAATGGATGGCTGTGAGCCTCTACTTCTGTATTAGCCAGGTACTGTCAGAGCCTCTCAGGAGACAGCTATATCAGGCTCCTGTCAGCCAGTACTTGCTGGCATCCACAATAGTGTCTGGGTTTGATGATTGAATATGGGAAGGATTCCCAGGGGGAGTAGTCTTCTGAAGGATTGTCCTTCCTTCAGTCTCTGTTCCATAGCTGGACTCTGCAACTCCTTCCATGGACAATTTAAATTTTTTTTAAAAGCTGGAGGTAGCAGAAGTCTTACTCTGTAGCCCAGGCTTGTTTCAAACTTCCAGTCTTCCTGCTTATTTCCCTGAGTGCTGAAACAACAGGCATGTGTCCTCATTCTCAGCTCCTCTGGCAAAGGACAGGCTCTTGCTATGTAGCTCAGGCTGGCCTCAAAATAGCAGTCTTCCTGCGTTGGCCTTCTAAGTTCTGAGAATAAAGGGATAACCTGCCATCCCTGGCTGGAAGCCTTCCCATTCCTTGTTCACAAAAAGCCCCTAGAGATGAATGATCATGATAAATACCTATTTTTCAGAGTTAGTTTAGTATCTGAAGTAGGACAGGTACTCTAAAAGTACTTCTCAAAAGGGAGGCTAAAACCCTCTAATGTCACTCAGTGTTTAGTTGCTATCTCATTCCCACAAAAGTTACTTTTACTAGGAATAATTCTTCAATTGTACTGAAAGTCCAGACCGCAGTATAACAAATATTCCTATTTCAACCACTCACAACTAAACAAAGTCAGTAGTTTGTCATATTGAATATGTGTAAAGAATAAACACTGATTGAGGACTAACCATGGGCAGGCAGCATCGCAAGTGCTTTACATAGATTAATTTGACTAAATCTTACAAATCCTTATGAGACAGAGCTGAGAGCTTTGCAAAGTTAAATTTAAGGGGTCTATATTAGTATTCCAAGGCTGCCAAGAAGAATGTCAGAGTCTGGGTAATTCAAACAACAGAAACTCATTTCTTCACAATTGAAGAAGCTCAAGTTTGAGATCAATGTGTTATCTTATCTGGCTATTTCTGTGCCCTCTCTCTTTCATATGTAGATCTTCTACCTGTTTTTCCTCCTTCATCTGCATATGGTTATCTTCTATCTGCATTTCTATACCATTTTTTTTTGTTTACTAATTCTTATAGTAGATAACAGTCTTATTGGATTCATACCACCCTGATACCTTCTCACTTAATTTGAGCATCACTCCCATAACTAAGAAATGGAAACAACTTATGATACATAACTAGATAAGAAAGATGTGGCAGTTGTGACTATGAATAAATGCAACAGTAACATCACCTTCCCAAGGAAGGAATAGAAGCAGATGAGGAAGAAGAGATTTGGCTGGGCATGGTCCATCATGCCTCCACTCATAGCACTTAGAGGCTGAGGCAGCAGGATTGCAAGTTAAAGGACACTCTGCCATGAGATCTTGTCAAAAAAGAAAGAAGAGAGGAAGAATAAGGAAGGGGAGGGGAGAGAATAGGAGGCTGGGAGGGAGGAGGAGGCAAGGGATAGGAGTAGAACAGGAGGAAGAGGTTCCACCATTTGCAACACACACACACACACACACACACACAATTGGAGAGTAGGATAGCAAAAATAAGCTAGACAGAGAAGGAAGATAATACATGATCTTCTTCAAGTGTGGAATCTGAAAAATCAAATATACAAGAGAGTAAAGGGGGGACTGGTGAAACTGAGAGATAGTGGTTGCAAACCTAAAGTTCAGGTCTACAGGATAAATAAGGCTAGAGATCCAACAAGCAGCAAGTGAATCTGCTGGTAAATCTGTATAGTATGCATACAATTTGCTGGGAAATAATCAGGAAGTAGCCACACACAGGTAACATGAGAAAGTGGACAATCTGCTTCCCCTAACATTACACTAGAGTTAATATATGCACCTCAAAATATTGCTATGAACATTGAATTTGTGGAATGGTCAAAAAAGCAGAAGAACCTTCTCTGTATATACAGTCATATTTTGAGGAGCTGGTGAGTTCACCTTGTAGATTTGAAGGGACTCACTTGGTTTTGTTATAAAAGCTCTATGCATGTTTTCCAAATGCTGAAGGGACAAGACCAGCAAAAGCAGCAGTTCAAACCCAAAGCTATAAATGCATGAAAATATAAACACCATAAACTATAGACATAGTCTCTGAAAGTCCTTAAAACCTATACATAAAATCAAGCTTCGTTAGTGAGAATCTGTTCGATCACATGAAAAGTTAAAGAAATCAAATTAGTGATATGAAAGGCATGACTTATAATATTTTGCTTCAGATTTGAATAATATTCCATATAGACAGGTATAAATATTAGGGGAGTTTGGTTGTGATTTGCTTTGTTTGGGCTAGGTATTTTAGCAGTAATAAAACAGCACATTTACAGTGATAAGAAATATTTCTCTTTCAGGAGATATTTTACTGAGGTCCTTGGAGTGCTCACTGCTGCTCACACCCTGGAGACCCAGGCACGAGGGATACATCTGACAAAGCATGTAACCTACTGCTGTACAACATAAATACACAAACTATGTGAGAGGTTAAACTCCAGGGTTGGGCCTAATGCGAAACTTGTGCCATCAGAATTTTTAAGAAGGAAAGCACAATAGCTGGTTCCTGTGAAAACCAAGAATTTGCGAGAAAGTCCAATACCCAAAGTTTCAAAACCAGCACTTCTAGGCCACTGCCCTAACAGTTCTGTGCTGTCTCTCCTAAAGCCGAGACAAATCAACATTTCCTTCCAAGACACACATTCTTAAAAAAAAAAAGTCTCTTTTCTTAGTATCCTGTCATAAGTCACTACTCATTTCAAAGAGTAGTAACAGCCTAATACTGTAGTGAAAAGTTTTCCTCATCTGTAATAAGAACAAGCGGCAGGTTAAAGTTTTATTTGCTAGTCATTTTGAGAGTGGCTCACAGATCACAGATGCCCTGTGTTCCATGAGACTCTGCAGAGAGGATGGAAGCACAGGGAAGCAGTGCCCTGAGATGCTAATGAAGTGCAGCCAAAATACAGATAATTATTTTAATTAATGGTAATGATTTGAACGCTTGAACATTTTAACTAATTAATTATGATTGATTGCTTGTTACTAATCAAGGAATATGAATCAAAGTTGTAATTGAAAAACCAGGAGCAATAGGTTCCACTGAGAGCATATCACGACCCAACTGAGACCAGGGGCTTGCTTTATTTTTTTTCTTGCAAAAGTCACATTTTGAATCATTCCAGTACTTTGCCCAACTCCATGAATTCCTTCAGATAAACTTGTAGGACACTAGTTTCACTTGGATATTTGGGATCCTTTATCCTAACATGAGATGAAAACATATTCAAAGAAATATGTTGTTTTATAGCTAGAGCTTTTAATATTGCGTTACTCATCAAATTTTATCCTTGTTCACCTCCATTCTAAGTTTTTTTTTATTTTCAGGTAAAGACTTTGGTTATAAGAAGCCATTCTAATAGACTGCTTAGAGAATGTTAAAACTTATTTATTAAATATAAATGAGAGTTTGGTTTCCACATGATTTACATACAGCATTTTGGACATCGATTGTTTGAGCAGGAAGTGCTCAAGACTGAGATAAGGATGTCTTGACTCTGCATTCTATTCTAACAGGTTTATGCATGGAGACATGTCAGTATTTCAGTATGACCTGGGACATAGAAAGAACAAAACATTATAAGGGAATGATCAGTTTGGAAAGGGTGGGAAAGCCAGTGTATCTACACGGCAGCATATGACACCATAGTGGTGGCAAGACACTGGGCAAGGACAGATAAACTCCAAACTCTGTGTCTCCTGTTATCACACTAATAAAGAATTGTGGGAAAAGCCCCCAATGCTGAAGTGCTTCGTGGGGTTTAAGGAAGATCCACTGTAGACCACCTACCTGTTGGAAGACTAGTAGAGCAAAAAGACAAAGCAGGAGGCTGTTCCTGTGTCCAGGTGCAATGAATCGGCAAAGCCACTGTCAGAAGGGATGTTTTCTGAGTAACATCACCTGATTTGATTTAAAAAAATCAATAAATAAACTGTAGAGGAAAGGAAGATGGAGGCTTATAGGCAGACACAGTCTCCTGGGGTCCCTGGGGAACATCCAGGAAAAGATGGACAACAGCTGTCAAAATAAATCTCTGGTTTCCAAAGCAAAACAGAACAGAAAAGTCCACCGTCATCCCGAGAGAAGTGCTGTGGTCTAGAAGGCTCTCTTCTCCCAGCGAGACGGAGAGCAACAACAGATTGCCCAGCTTAAGCCAGAAAGCCTCAGAAAATCTGCAGCGTATTTTGAGCAGCAGACATTTTTTAACAAGTGGAAAAAGAAACCAAAAGTTGGCCATGGCCATGGCCTAGGCCTAGTTCGGGGAAAGGCCAAGAAAATCCCATAGGGTGGAAGCATATGAAAGATGTCTTTTTAAAAAAAGAACCCATCTGAGTTAGCAGATTAGCTTCCCTAGACGCTCCCTGAACCACACATTCTGAGAATCTAAACAAATCTCAAGGGGAGGGACAACATCCCGACGAGAAGACCCACGCTCCTAGACCCCATGCAGAAGAAACGGAGTCGCAGTCATGTGCTACCTAGCACAGTGGAAATCTAGTTGGCGTCTGCCGAGGAAGGCAGACACAGGTTCAAAACCTAAGGGTTACCAAAGGATAGACCCACATGTGCGACCCGTGAAGGACCTTCCATGACAGGGCCAAGATCACCTAGGCGTCCGACGTGCATCGAGGAATGCAGGAAAGAATGCTAAGAAATGAGGTGAGCCGGGCGGTGGGGGCGCACACCTTTGATCCCAGCACTTGGGAGGCAGAGGCAGGCGGATCTCTGATTTCAAGGCCAGCCTGGTCTACAGAGTGAGTTCCAGGACAGCCAGGGCTACACAGAGAAACCCTGTCTCGGGAAAAAAAAAAGA
>JADRCD010225030.1:0-10077 GCA_019843815.1 Montemys delectorum | reverse complement strand
GGAAAAAAAAAAAAAAAGAAGAAGAAGAAGAAGAAGAAGAAGAAGAAGAAGAAGAAGAAGAAGAAGAAGAAGAAGAAGAAGAAGAAGAAGAAGAAGAAGAAGAAGAAGAAATGAGGTGAGGACCAGGAAGCAGGCAAAAGATAGAAGTCAGATTCTGCACCCTGTCCTGTACTCTACTTCACTTGCGTTACTTCTTTCATGCCCAATACCAGAAGGCAGGCCAACCTTATCCTGCTCTAACACTATTCTCCATCTTTTTAACTTTTCTTCCATTTTTCTCTCCCCTCTCCTTTTTGAGAGGACTCTTCAGAAATCACACTGGACTGGTTTGGGAAACACTGAGTGCCCTGGTATCCTAAGCTGAGATCGCTTGAAGCCATCTGGTTGCATTGCTTCATGTCTCTTGTTTTCTTCTATCTTTAACCAGAGCTACCCTATCTCCCCTCCTGGTCCCATCACCCCCTCCCTTCAACATTATCACACTATTACACACTAGTCTTCATTTCTACGTTTACATTTCCATTAATTCCCTTAGAAACTAGTATCTTGGTGTAGACACTACTTCTTTACTTCCCCAAATTGGTTAAAATTGAGGAAGAATGCTAATGAATTATTGCTGCATTGTCATAATGGACCTATTTTTCAATCGCACTTTTTAATGTGGCTATTGACCTGCCTCCACTAGACATATGGGCTGAAGGTCTGACTACCAACAGAGATCCCAGTCTAACACAGAGACATGGCACCGCAATATTATTACAGCTTAGTCCATCTGGAACATTGCAGCATTTCTACTGAGATACCAAAGGTGATTAAAAAAAACAATCCAACATGGTCAGTCATGGGGATACATGCTTTTAATCCCAGCACTGGCAAGGCAGAGGCAAGTAGATATTTGTGAGTTTGAGGCCAGTTTGGTTTACATAGTCCCAGTTCAGCCAGGATTAGGTAAAGAGATCTTTTCTCAAAATCAAAACAAAACAACAGGAATAAAAAATCAATCTGATCAACAACCTAACCCCTGGTCTACACATGCCAGTGCAAACATGTAAGAACTAGAAAAACAAAGGGAGCATGACTTCTCCAAAAATTATTAGCCTCCTACTTTTTGATTGGATTTAATATCCGCTTGAGGGGGGAAACCGTATGTCTGCTACTACAAATCTGTTCAAGAACCCATGACTAGGGAGCTCTAGGGCCTTGGGCGATAGTATTATTTTAGTAAGTGGAATTTGACCTATCGTCTAAATATATAGCTCTATGAGTGCAGTTCTCAGTCCTCGTCAGAAAAGCTTCTTTCTACAGGGGACAGCGGTTACTAAATAGATGCACAACTGGTCAAAGTGTGGAGAATATGAGTCTGTGGAGTGCTGAACTGTGAACAGGATCTCCAGATCACAACCTCTTCCCACAAAGCTCAGGGAACCTTGTGGCGATGGACTGAAACAGCCAGAACACAGGGGTACTTCTGAAAAACAGTCTCCCGGACATATCAGACCTGCTGCATGCATAAGTTTATAGAGGCCTTGGCTGCCTTGGCCAATATCAAGGCAATCAACATTCCAGCAGGGATGGTGGAAGGGCCGGTAGGTCTCACCACTAGCTGAGGAACTGATGGCAGTAAATGGCTGCTGGGGAAGACAAATTTTCTTCAGGGGGATGGCACCTGGTAAATTGATCATGATCCAATGTGTGGTCCCTTATCCATACATAAAACAGCAGCATCATTTGGACTCAGTGGTCAGGGAGGGAACATGAAACGGGGAGGAAATGACAAGCAAGGATTTACAGTCTATTGCTGTTGCCCGTGGTTGCCCCCTAGAGATGGAAAATCAGCCCCTATTGATGGAGACAAGATACACTTCAGAAACAAGGTCCAAGCTGAAACTGACCTGGATTCTCCATTCCGGATGACTAGGATTCATGGTTGCAGAGGGTGCTGTGCAAGCTTGCCAAGGAAGGAGGCAATCAACAGTCTTGTGCAGCCAAGGATGCCTATGGACAACATGAATGACCAGCGTGGCACAATAACCTCACAGGCGCAGTCGTAGCAGCCAGGTGGTAGGTTACCTTGGTGGTAACCGATTGCTCTTTCATTGTATGTAAGTCCCACTCAGCAAGTGGGAAACAATTCCTGGTACTGAAAACCTAACGACTCAGTGCCGGTGAAGTCGCGGTTATTGGAGGAGAATCTACAACCACTAGTTTACTAAATCAGCATACTACAACCCCTAGTAAAAATCTGTAAACATTTGCCCTTTTACCCACAGATAAATGTAATCTTTACCCCCATATCAAAATTTGTAACAAAGGGAGACTGCTACAGAAAACCACAAGCGATTAAAATGCTGAATTGTGGAGCCCAGTTCCAGTGGATAATATGTCCACAGAACATCCTAAGGCTAAGGGAACATTGAAGAAGATGGAGTTAAAAGATGGTAAGAGCCAGAGGATCCAGGCGGTTCCTTGGAGGTTGTGTCTCCTACTAATATTAGAAGCTATATCCATCAGTTCTCATGAGTATGAGTGCCAGAACATGAGCTGCCCAAGGACGACCCCGAGTTAACATCCCAAACTAGATGGAGAAAAAAACTCCAAGGTTTCAAGCCTATACAAAGGACTATGGGTAACTGAGAAAAGCTGGATATGGGAGACGTAGCCTTCCCCAGGGAAGAACACATCAATTGGTTGTTTAGCGCCAACTTGTCAACCACAAAAATACAAATACAGGTAGCATGAGGTAAACTGAAAAGGTTATTTTTAAGAATATGTATGTAAATGTGTATATACATTCATATGCATGCAATTAATAATTAGTGATAATCTGAAGGAAAGAAATCAGGGTACATGGGAAGATTTGGAGAGAGGAATAGAAAGGGAGACATGTTATAATTAGATTGTAATCTCAAGTGGGGGGGTCAACATCTTTAGTCATCACAGGAAGGCAAATTAAAATTACTTTGAGATTCTATCTCACCCCAATCAAAATGGCTATAATATGTTTTTAAAATAACAACAAATTCTGGAAAGGGTGTTGAAAAACGAGAATACTTAATTCATTGTTGTTGGGAATGTAAACTGCTATAACTACTATGGAAATCAGTGTGGAAGTTTCTCAAAAAACTAAAAATAAATTTGCCATATGGCCCAGCTTTATCACGCTTGGATACTTGTATAACTATGTTCATTGTTGCTCTCTTCACTAAGTAGCCAAGAACTGTGAAAAACTATATGCCAATCAACTGATGAATAATGAAATGGTGCTACATATACACAACAGAGCTTCATTCATCTGTAAAGAAAGTGAAATTACAAAAGCTTCAAGAAAATGAGTGGAACTGGAAAAACAGAGAGATGACTCAAGCACAGATAATCAAAGGCTGCATTTCTCTCTCATGTGAAGACTCTAGCGTCCAATAGTTTGAATGTTTGATCAGAATGCTTATAAAGGACAGGAATATAGAAACAGACAATTGTTGGAGATGTGTTAAGTGAAGACCTACAGCAGAGCAATGAAATTTGAAAGTGTAAGCGTTCCATGCAGGCACCAGCTCAGTCTCACTCTACTCAATGAACCGTGTGGACATTGTCCTGAGCAACGGAGCCTCATTCCCAGTTTTCAGTGTTTGAAGCCTTTTTCTCCTATTAGGTTGGCTTGTTTAGCTTTGATATGAAGGCTTGTTATATCTTAGTATGTCTTCTTTTGCCCTGCTTGCCTGCTGTTTCTTGGAAACTTTCTCTTTTCTGAAGACAAAACAGTAGAAGAGTGGATCTGAAGAAGTGAGGAGTCAGGGGGATCTGGAAAGAGTGGGGGGAGGGGAAACAGGAATCAGATTATACTGAATGAGAGAAGAATGTATTTTCAATCAATGAAGCAATCTATAAGTAAATTAAAAAGTAGAGAAGTTAATATTAGAAGTGAAAAAGTTTTAGCAAAAATTAGTCTAGAGGGATAGGGTCGAGGGAAGATTAACCAAAACAAAGGATGTATGAAAAAAGACTATGGAAATCTACTATTTTATAAATCTATTTAAATATGTGTGTGTGTATGTGTACACATATATATAATAATATAATATATACATATATTATATATATTGGTTTTTGGAGACATGGTTCTCTGTTTAGCCCTGGCTATGCTGAAACTCACTCTGTAGACCAGGCTGGCCTTGAACTCAGAAATCTGCCTGCCTCTGCCTCCCAAATGCTGGGATTAAAGTCATGCACCACCACTGCCCAGCTAAAAACATAATTTTTAAAATGTGTTTTGAGTGGAAGTATTCTACATGAGTGGATAATGTTCCTCCCAGAAATCAAAGGTTGTTGTACAAATACCCCAGTTCCAGATTATAATGTATACTTCGGAGGTATTGGTCCGGGAGGCTCCAAATAATACAAGCCATTGCTGGTGTCCTTGGTTGCCTACCAGAATGAGTCCATAAGACCTTATGGCTGAAGACACTACACATGCAGGGTATAAGACATTGAAAAATTAAGCTAGATCTGGACGGAAACTTCCTCCTAGCTAGCTCTTTCCTAGGTCCGGAAAGTTCTATGCAAGCTGCTAGAGGAGAACAAGTCATCAATAGTTCTATACAGTTGTGCACCTCATGGCTATGAAAATGGCCTATCTACTAGCAATATATACCCCCACCTCTTGGTGCATTAGTGGCATGACTATAATGTGGTATCTGATTCTATTTGAGAGCCACTCCACAGGAGGTAATTTATACCCTGTGCTGCCAGTCTGGCCAAGAACTTTGTGGTTAAGGAGGTCATAATCCTTAGAAGAAATTTTGCTAAATAAAAATGGTGGCAAAGCGCCTTCTGGGGACGAGTCTTCATACCTGGAGTTACTACTGTTGGGTCGTCATCAGAGAAGCTTCATTTTACAGGTGCAGCAATCATTCAGACAAATCACAATTGGTCCAAGTATGGGGAGTAAATGACTGTTGAGTGCCCCACCCTAAACCAGACGCCCCTTCCCTTGAAGAAGGAAGAAGTGGGGGGTGGATGCTAGAGTGTGTTCTGGACAGGGCACAGTATGGCAGTCATGACTTCACTGCAACCCTAGAGATGGGCACAAGACTGAGCCTATAGACATTTCAGCGTGTGTGGGATGGAGCTCATCAGACTCCTCTCCTCGTTTACTCTCTCTGGCTCAAAAAAAAAAAAAAAATACATTAACATAGGAGGCTAGGAGGTGGCCATTAAGAAGTGCTGCTGGCTGAGTCTGGTGACCTGACTGGGAGTAACTAGAGATGAAGACGGAAAAACACCAAACAGACTGGAATCTGAATTTGGGTTCCATGGCTTGCAAGCGTGGATGGAATGAATACTCTCTGCATTTATTACACTCAGGGAAAACAAGGAGTGGCCAGTTAATCACAATAGGGGATCTCAGCAAGGTGAAAGTTGATCTCTTCATTAAATGATGCTAAAAAAGCCGGATTCCCATGTAGAAGAGTGAAACCAATTGTCCATATTCACCCTGTTCCGAATGTACCTAGGATCTGAAAACTCTAAAACCAACATGTAGGCACAGGCAAGGACTTTTTAAATAGAACTCCAGTTACTTAAGTAATAATGTCAAGAACTGACATTCATGGGACCTAATGAAATGGTGAAGCTTCTGCGCAGGGAAAGAAAGGGTGAAGTGAAGAGAGCTTGGTGCATGCATTAAAATCTGTAATAGCTACCTGGCTTCTCATAGAACACTAACATATAGAACATACAAAGATCTAAAAACAGAAAGCAAACAACCCAATGAAAATTAGCTAATGAATTGAACGTATAATTTTAAGAGATGAAATACAAAGGAGCATCAGAGAAATGCAACTTAAAATTACATTGAGATTCCATTTCACCCCAATCAGAATGAAAGCAATTATAAAAATCAGGACCAACAAGTGCTAGTAAAATGACCATGCACACTGCAGAAAGAAACCCTGCACACCGTTAGTGAGAATGCAAACTAGCCCAGCTACATGGAAGTCAATATTGATACTCCTCAAAACCTATATAAATCTCCCTCATGGCCAAACTCTTCAGCCCCTGGGCATTTGCCCAAGCCAGTGTAGCACAGTCATACTGGCACATCAGTGTTTATTGTAGCACCAGTCGTGAAACTAAGTCATGGGGCCAACCTAGGTATCTAACAATAGAGGAGTGTTAGAGAAATGGGCTTTTGTGGAAAATGGGTGCCACTGGAGATTATTATATTAAGAAAGTTAAGTCAGTTTCAAAAAGACAAATATCACATTTTCTCATTTGTGGTTTGTATATTTTATACAGCTACCTAATATACTAATGTATCTACAGCAATAGACCAGCCGCAATGGACTAGCTAGCAAGCGGGGGGTAAGAAGGCCGAGGGGTGGGATACCAGAAAGGATATTTTCAAAATTCTTCCCTATATGAAAATGTTCTTTTGTAGTCAAATATCATGTACAGTAAATATACTTTTACATTTGCCAATATTCCTCCTTTGCAAAATCTTGAACTAAAGTCTGAAGTAGATGCAATATCTTTATTCCTGTCAGAGTCTAACAAGGTAATGTTACAGTGTTTATATGTCAGCCAAGAAAATGCTTTCCAAAGTCAGGGAGGAAACAGCCAAAGTTGAAAGAATAATGACATTCAGATCATCTCCTTTTACAAATCTTGTTACAGATCGTCCACTCAGGAGTTTACCCTTGGACATTTGTAATCTCAGGTCACACTTCCTTGTGCCTTTTGGCATTCTCCCAGGCACCATCTTTTTCCATCAGTCAGTGGAAACATTCGCCAAGCATGATTAGGAAAATAAATCTGCTGGAGAAACTGTCATGTTTTCATTTAGATTTAGCCAGTGTTAAACAATGGATAGTCAGTCAGTTCATTTTCTTTCCCTGGAAATTTAAAAACAAACAACAAACCAATCATTTAGACACATCTGAACTAGGTGCGAACTGAGCCTCCGCAGCATGTTTTGCAAACTAGACATTCCTTTATGGTCCTGCACTAGTCAATGCAGGACTTCCAAGACTAAGCCACAGTCTTTAGATGGGATGACCGAAGCAACACAGACACTTAAGGAAAGTGGAGGAGAACGATATCAGGCGGAGACCACTAGGTATCACACACTGGCATATAATCTCAAGCTCTGCTTCAGAGGAAAAGTCACTAGCTGTATTGGTTTGCAGAATTCATTCTGTTCTTCCAGAATGATCGACACTGGGGAGCAGAAGCCTCCTGATCAGCTGTGGGTTGGGGCTACAGCCATAAAGGAAGCTGAGGTGCATGTGACTAGCACCTCTCAGCATGAGGGATGAGCCTCCCTGGTCTAGAGGCCTAACCCCTCACGGCTTGCTCAGCCTGCTGAGTTCTACCACCCAGCACAACCTCTCCATGCTTGGAAGCACCCACATTGGGTTGGTCCCTCCCCATCAATTATTAATCAAGAACATGCCCCCCCCCCTCAGACAGGCCTACAGGCCTACAGGCCTGTCTGATGGGGAAATTTTCTCAGTGGAGGTTCTCTCTTCCCATATGGCCCCAGCCTGGGCTAAGTTATACAACCAATACAGATCCTACTCAAGATTGTTCCTAAAGGAATGTCATAAAAATAATTACTTTGAGGCATTTATTAAGTTGTCTACTGAAGAGATTTCTCCCAAATTTGAGCCAAAACATTTGGATAATACTGATTAGGAGACAATGTAGTTTATTTTCTTCCTAGATATTATTATACCCTGTACCCCTAAGTGGCAGGATATGTGTTTCAAAGCAGGATGATGTGAGGGATTGAAAGCAAGGAGATTACATTTAGAAACTACACAGCCATCTTTGCCAGTTGCCAGCTCAGGTTTCATTAGGCATATAATGGAACTGATAACAAAATTCTCCTCACATATCTTGCATGAATTTTAAAAAGAAAAAATTCAGCTGCATGTCAGTGGCTCAAAAGTTATACATTTTACAACATTTTAGTGAAAAATAAGTATTATAATACTAATATATTTTACATGATAAACAAATTTTTCTAAATAATCTAGAAATTATACTCAATAGTGATTTTTGACATAGGTTTGCTGTGTATCTTCTAATTAGTTAGGCACTAATCCTATAGGATTTTAACAATACATCCTCAATTAAAAATTGTAACAAAGGTAATATGTTAACTGTAATAAAAAAATAAATATACTAAACTCATGCAATACATCAAGTAAAATGAAACAAAACTATTTTCTAGTGGCAGATTTTATATTTTAAAGACTGTCATTTTACTCTTAGTCAAATAAGACAGAAATGGAAATGTAAGCTTACTGAGTTTTGAGGGCTTTCCCATTGAATCAAATTGGAAATTTTTATACAAATATTAATTTTCTTACATTTAACTTAATTCAGAATAATTTGCTACCTCATGTGTGGCCCATCAGTAATGGCAAAAACACCTGTATGTTGAAGAAAACCATCAGACAAAAACTAAATAAAAATGTGCTAACTAGAAATGTTATACATCTGAGAATATACATATGTATATGAATATATATATGAATTCAAAACAAATGTTAATAAACAGAGTAAAACACATCAAGCAGTTGTCTATGAAACAAGGGAAGGATACGCTTAACCATAGAGTTATATAACAAGGAAAGAAAATATGCAATAAAAAGTGAATAAACGGCAAAACAACTAATAAGGAACACAGGAGGTGATGATAAAGGCAAGTGTAGGAAGAAAAGAAATGTTCAAGGATATAATGGCCGAACATTTCCCATAGGAAATAAAAGTATGAGCTCAATTCAGGAAGCATAGCCTATCACCAACAAGTTATAATCTCTGCCACCGTGATGGGAAGCCCAACATAAGCAAGTTAAAGGAGAAAAAGCTATTTTAAATAGTTCTCAGGTAGCTATGAATGGTAATATTTAAGAACTGATGTAGACAACTGAGGAGATGGTTCAGTAGATAAAAGCACTTGCTGCCCTGGGCCTGAGTTTGACTCCCCAGCACCAGCACTAAAAATAAAATAGATAGATAAGAACTGCTTGTGCTGACAACCTCAGTACTGGTACAGGGGTTGGAGGGCAGGGACAGGTAGATCTGAAAGTTTTCTGGCCAGGCAGAGTCACTAAAAAAAAACAGAACACATGATATTCCCCTCTGGGTATAACCATAGGGATTTGTGAACACACACGCGTGCTTGTTTGCCCATACACATACATAATGCAAATGTCATACACACAAAGAAAAAGGAAGAAATGTTAGAATAGAAGGTATTAAATGTAGTGTAAATATAGATTTGGTTCAGTTTAAGCTAACTTCAGTAACAATCACCGAAAATACAGAAGCAACATGTGTAAAACGTTTAGAAAATGCTGAAGTCTGGGCTCTATTCAGAATGGTTTAACTGGTCAATAGTATAGGGCTGAGAACAAGAGTCAACAACAATTGTGAAGGCCTCCCGTGAGACTTGCATTACACTATTCAGATGGAGACACATGGTAGTCCATAACTGAACTAACATAGCTATTTTCTTAGTATCTGGTGCTAAATATAAATAAATATTCTTTCAGATGTTGTAAAGAAGACAGTGAGCATCCAGGCATAGAACAAGCCAACACATCGGAAGATGTGGCTTCCATGCGCTGAGTGACAGCCTAGGAGCATTTATGTTTAACTGGGAACCAAGTGCCAACCTTACAGGAGGGAAGGGATTCATAGCCGGGTGAGTACTAGATCACCGATCTGGGATTTGGGGGATTAAAAAAAATGCAAATCACATCCTCTGATACTCATCTTTTAGAGACTAGGACATTGAGCTGGGATATGGTAGAGCTGACATTACAGTTCAGGTGTCCCAGTTAAAACAAAGTGCTCTCACATGCTCTGGTCGCTGGAAAACCTCTAAGTTTTAGCCATCATTAGTAGAAAGTTCGGCAAGTTAACACTAAACAATTGTTCCTAATATAATCCAGAGCAGCAATACTCATTAGAATTTTCTGCCAAGGTGAAAATAGTTTTTAGCTATAATGCTAATGTTGGTACTCCCTAGATGGACTTGTCTACAAAGGGGCTAATGCAACTGAAGCA
>JADRCD010225029.1:0-15014 GCA_019843815.1 Montemys delectorum | reverse complement strand
GTTGAGGGACATCTGGGTTGTTTCCAGTTTCTGGCTATTATAAATAAGGCTGCTATGAACATGGTGGAGCATGTGTCCTTATTATATGATGAAGCGTCTTGTGGGTATATGCCCAGGAGTGGTATGGCTGGGTCCTCTGGTAAAACTATGTCCAATTTCCGGAGGAACCGCCACACTGATTTCCAGAGTGGTTGTACCAGTTTGCAATCCCACCAGCAATGAAGGAGTGTTCCTATTTCTCCGCAGCCTCTCCAGCATCTGCTGTCACCTGAGTCTTTTATCCTAGCCAATCTGACTGGTGTGAGGTGGAATCTCAGAGTTGTTTTGATTTGCATTTCCCTGATGACTAAGGATGCTGAACATTTCTTTAGGTGTTTCTCAGCCATTTGGTGTTCATCAGTAGAGAATTCTTTGTTTAGCTCTATGCCCCATTTTTTAATAGGGTTATTTGGTTCTCTGGAGAGTGACTTCTTGAGTTCTTTGTATACATTGGATGGGTTTTGTAGAGGCCAATAACTAGGTTAAAAATATTTCTTCCCCTTTCAAGTCGGTTGATGGTTTATGTGAAGAGGACTTTCTGGATTTTAAGTGTGTGCTTTCAGACTTTGTCAAATGCTGGAAGCTTTTTTCAGTTCTTTGTCCTATTACCATGTCGCAGAGGGGGAACAGGGACTATTTGAACAAGAACAAAATCTAAAATCTTTATAGAAACCAGTGCTATCCATCATGACAGTTATGTTTTACACAGGCAAGGAAACTGAGGCTCAGTGAGATTAATCTTTCTCCTGGGGCTGCTTAGTCACCAAGTGGGGTTTCCAAGATGTACGAGGATACTGCTGGAGCCAGGCTCCCACAGGGTTCTCCCCTGATGTCCACAGCTGTGGATCAGCGGGTGCCTACTCTTCTTTCTGAACACACCAATTCTCCTCAAGTGGCACCCATCTTTTAGGGATGGGAAGTGAAAGTTGCTGTCCTAGCTGGGTTCTGTGTGCTCACTGTCATCAGTCTTAGGACTCATTCTGGACAGTGGAGCTAAGCATTTGTTTGGCATGATGCCTGCCTACTGAGAGTTTACCGTTTGTGGCCACATTGGGAATGTGCTGGGTATTTTTAGAGCTAGGCAGCCTAGCAGGACTGCTTGCTCTTCCCCGAGGTCCATGGATAAGCCCAGGCATAGCATATGCCCACACTTTGCCTGCCCACACTTTGTGGTCCTGGAACACAGGACTCTTTGCTGTTCAGAAAACAGATTGTCTCAAGCGGAAATGGGGCCAGCTTTTTCCTCGCTGCTTCCCTATTTACAGAACTGCTCCTCCCCTTTGTACGACGCCTCTTAGGGACCCATGGTCAGGGTTCAGATGCTTCTGAACCAGTGAGATGGTGGGGCTTGCTCACTTGTAACTAAGCCACTTCTGATTCTTCCCACAAACATCTTGGGTGATGGAAACTTCATCTACCCTCCTGAGAGGGCAGCATGCACATTCCTGACAGGGACTGGATTGAGAAGGCTCAATAAACCAGGTTGGTTTCGCACCACAGTTCCTCCAAATGCATTATTCACATGTGTTAAAAACTCCCCCAGTCCAGAAATGGATGGCAGCACCATAAGCCATCCTGGCTTCTGATTGCTTACTGTCAAAAGCTCTCAATAAGATCTTCAAATGGCACCAACAGTGCACTCTTGTTATACAGGCATTGTGACTGTACCCAGGAAGGGGAGCTGGAGGTGAGTGACAAAGTATCAAAAATTTCCAGAAATATCAACTCAGATGAGATCCAGTTCAGCAAAACCTTGCTGAATACCTGCTATGGGCAAAGCATGGAATTTTGCTTTAGGTGTAGACAAGCACCCCTCCCCAAATAGTTCTTTATCTACCAAATGTGATAGATAGGAAGCCCATCCATCCATCCACCCACATCCATTTACTCATCCATCCATCCATCCATCCATCCATCCATCCATCCATTCATCCATCCATCTAGTGCTCTTGTAAACATTAAGTTTGGAGTCAAGCTGTCTAGCTTCAATCCTTCCTCTAACTCACTGGCTATGGAACTAGGCAAAATCCTAGAATTCTTTCTCCCTCAGCTTCTTCTGCCCTAATTTGGAGTTGACCACAGTAGCCTTGTCCAGTGGTGAGTGAAGGGACTACACATACCTATATACAAAGTGCAGGACAGCTTCTCTGCCCAGGACATACCAGGAATCCCACACTGCTGTGGTCATGCATTCCGCAGACAGCTGTGGAGTGTCTAGCATGAATCAATCAAGGCCCCAGGACCTGGTGATAGAGTGAAGCAATATCCACACCTGGCCCTAGTGACCCCAAGTAAACAAATCCATAGATAAAGAACCAGATGGAGTTGAAGACTTGGGGACAAAGTCAGACTCTAGAGAACTCAGAGGGTTAGTGTTGCCTGCCTGGTGCCTAGAGTAGGAAGTTTGAGCTGAGACAGGAAGTCTGTGAGGGGCAATACAGCACTCAATTCCAAACACATCTGTTAGGACATGACACAGGCATGTTCTCCTCGCAAGTAACATGGTCTTACCTTCTGTTCCAGCTGCATTCTAAATGGGTCTTATTTTTGTACTTAGTGAACGCTTTGGGTACTGGCTTCCGGGAATCATTTTTTTTCCCCTTTCCTCTTAGTTCAGTGTACTTTGTGACAGTTTCTCATAGTTTTTGGCATCAGTCACTTCTCTCATTGTGACACAATGTCTGGCAGAGGTAACTTGGAAGAAGGAGTTATTTATTTTATTTTTATTTTTGCCACATTTACTTACTTATTGTGTGTGTGTGCATATGTACATGTGTGCCATAACACACATGTGGAGGTTGAAGCATGACTTGAAGAAATTGGCTCTCTCCTTCTACCATGTGGATTCCAGAGATGGAGCTCAGAGCATCACACTTAGGAGCAGTCTCCTTTGCCTGCTGAGCCTTCTCCTGGCCCAGGAAGGGCGTATTTTGGTTCACAGTCTGTTGTGAACTGCAGTCAGGGCATGGTGTGGAGTTTGTGGCTGGGATTAGGGGATCGATGCTGATACTCCTCATAGCCAAGCAGATCAAGATGGAGAAAGAAGATAGGAAGCTGGGCTGGACTGTAAAGCTCAAGGGCCATCCCCAGAGGCTCACTTCCTCTAAGCTCCACCTACCAAATGTTCTCAAAACACCAGCAGCTGAGGACAAAGCATTGAAATGCATGAGTCTGTGGGGGCATTTCACATGTAGACCATAATACACACATGTCACGTGTTTGATCATCCTCATTCCTAGCTTTCTCCTCTCTCCCTAATCTCTTTCCTCTTTCCCAGTTGTTGTCTCTCTTGCTAAAAGCTTTTTATTCCAGTGACAGATTCTAGGGTATAATTCACTTTTTATTTTTAATTTTTTTAGCATTCATTTAAATTTTTAGCAATCAGAGTATCATGTAGCTCAGGCTGACCTTGAACTCTCAGTGTGGCCAAGGATGACCTTAAACTTCTGATCCTCTACCTCTCAAGCTTCAGGGTTAGAGAGGTCCGTACCACCATACTTGGTTTACATGGTGCTGGCTAGTGAACTCAGGGCTTTGTGCATGCCAGGCAAACGCTCTACTCACTCAGCTACATGCACAGTCCCCACAACTAATTTAAAGCTTTGATTGACACATATTTGTACATATTTATGAGTACAATGTGATGTTTTGATTTGTGCATAATTTGAGTAATGATCAGCTCAAGGTAGTTAGCATATCTAACATCTCCATTTTTATTATTTCTTTGCTGGGATAAAATACTACAACCAAAAGCATACTATGGGAGGAAAGGGTCCATTGTTGAGTGAAACCAGGAATGGAAGCAGGACCTTGAAGCAGAAGCCATGGAGGATCAATGATTGCCAGATTGCTGGCTTGTTCACAGGCCCATGCTCAGTTAGTCTTTTTCTATAGCTAAGGATCATCTGCCCAGGGAATGGTGCCACCCAAAGTGGACTGGCCCTCCTACATTAATTAATCAAGGTGATTCCCCATAGACATGTCTGCAGGCTAATCTGATCTGGCGATCCCTACAATTGAGACTTCCTTCTTTGTGACAGTTAAGCTAACTAGGACAATTACATCATGGCTAGTTTTTCTGTTAATTTTTTTATACTATTAAATACTAGATCTTATTCCTCCTATGAGATTGTGACATTGTACCCATTTAGCCAACTTTTCCTCAATTTTTCTACACCCCCTTTTCCTTTTACCTCCTCCTCCTCTTCTTCCCATTCCTTCTCCTTATCTTAGAGATTCTACATTGGACTGAGACATGAGAGGGATTTTCTGTATACAAGCTTTGTCTATGCTAAGCTCCATTGCACTTTCCATAAGGGGATGGTCTGTTTTTTTTTTTTTTTTTTTTGCGTACCAGTGGCTAACACAACATTTGGTTCTTAGTAAGTGCTCAGTAAACAGCAGAGACAGTTCCAGCATATTTTTCCTGCTGTATGTGCGACCAGGTACTTCTGATCCTCTTGCTTCCGCCTACCCCGTATTCCACCATGCCCAGTGTATGTGGTTTTGGAACTGAACCCAGGGATTCATGTTTGCCAGGCAAGGACTCTACATACTGAACTGCACCACAGCCCAGTTCAGAGTCTTTGAAAGTCAAATATAAGCTCTCCAGATAGGATGGAGTAGGAGGCAGAGCAGAGCCATCTTCTGGAGAGAGAAGCAGCTCACTGAGAAAGCCCCTGCGCCTGAAGCCAAGCAGCGGAGCTAGGGAGAAGGCTGGTGAAGAGTCCGGTGCTTAACGTAGATTGTAACTTGACAGGATCTAGAGTCACTGATGAGGCAAGCCACTGGGCAAGTCTGAGGAATTATGTAGATTAGGTTAACTGGAGGAGGAAGACCCAGCCTAAATATGGGTGGTGCAGTTCTCATATTTGAGTAAAAAGGAGAAAGAGGGCTGAGCACCATTGTCCATCTCTCTCTGCTTCCTGGCTATGGGTAAGGTGTGACACCAGCTTCTGCTCCTGTTGCCACACCTTCTCTGGACAATGGACTGTGTCCTCACACTGTGACCCAAATGAACCTTGCCTTCCTTAAGTCACAGCAAAGTAAAATACATGGGCTAGCCTTGGCTTCCTCATGGAGAGCCTATCTTTTGTATATTGGGTAGCCACTCAAGGAATTGCAGACAGAGAAGTGTCCTGTGATCCAAATGGTTGTATGCAAGTGAACAGCTTAGTGCTTACTGCAATGCTGCCTCTCCATGTTTACTGCCACCTCCGGGAGCCAGGGTTGGAATAACTCACATGAGGTGTTGTGTCTTGCACATCTGTCTGAAATTTGCATGCCCAGACAGGCTCCAGCCTCTGAAAATGCCAAATGGTGGGAGTTTCTTCTTTCCTTCTTGTTTCTCCTTGGCTGAAGTTGTTGTTGTTGTTGGTTTTTTTTTCCTTTTGGTTTGAGACTTGAATGTTTCCTTTGAAAACAGGCTCCCTCCTGTCCCCCCTCCCCCCACAAGAGAGCCCTCCTTTCTCTGCTCTTAGAGGAAGCCTATTTAATCACTCTGTGATCAAGTTGGCCCAGGCTGCCCATGGTAGCCTTTAATTTTTAAAAAGACTATGGCAGGAAAAAGAAATAGACGAGGTAGGTTTGCGGGCTTTCCTGTTTTCTTATCATTAAAGGAGGCCACGAGAGAACACAGCGTGCCTGGTCACTGTCTTGGTACAGCTGATGTCATCTCCAGCTCAACCTCTTTAGAAATCATGGGTACTTCACTGGTGTGTCTGGCATCCATGGCTGTGTGACAGGTGACACCCACTTAGCAGCTGACACCTGCTTATCGTTTCTATGTAACTCATAGATTACCATTGCATTGCCTATTTTTCAGACAGAGTCTGAAATGAAGATGGGTATGTTGCTGTGTGTCTGTGACTCCAACAGTGAGATGCTGGGCAGGAGAAAGGTGAGTTTGAGGCCAAGGTGGGCTGCACAGCAAAGATTTCGCCTTCCCACTCTAGTCTAGACCTGTGTCTACTCTGAGCATTAGGATGTGTGACTTCCTGAGGACCTGCTTGTTTTAATTAGTTGCATAAAGTGACTCAGATCCCACAAGTACTTGCTTTAGGCAGGTGTTATGAACTAAATAGGTATTGCAGAGATGTGGCTGGACCCAATTCAGATACGTTCCTTCTCAGAAAATAACTCTCTACTAGAAAGTTGTTCCGCACCCAGATATACTTAAAGCCACCCTGAGCGGTCTTCAAGAATGCACAGCTTCAGGGCTCAGGGTCTCCCTGGGTCACAAACTTTCCTTTTTTTTAAAAAATGTTTTAATTCTTCTTCTAATCATAACAACTTTAGAGTATTAATCTCCAGCGCTCTTTCCTGCCACTTCTAGCCACTCCGTACTTTTTCATAAACAAAGTGACAGTTTGATTGAATGTGGCTTTTATTAGCTACTTTCACCCGGGGCAACTTTCTGCGCATGTGTACGAATCAGAGCTTACGAATGTGCACGGAGACCGTGCTTGAGATGAGCAAGCGGGAGGCAAGTAGAATTCACGAGGTGATCCAGAGCCTCAGCTGTCCTTCTGACCCAGCTGCTCCCATCCCTTGCCAGTTAGTAATCTGGGGGGCTCGTATCTGGGTGCAGGTATCTCCCTCAGAACTCTGGATGAAGAATATGACATCATAGGAAATCGTCCATGCTAGATGGGGAGATTGTCATCATTTAAGAATGCCACTCTCTCTAGAACATGGCCAACACAAGAAAACAAGGGGTTTGCCACCCTCAGCCCAAATCTTTAGGAACCTTGGCAGGTTCTGTCAGGTGAAGAGTAGGGACAGAACACAGGTCACAGGGAGTAATTAATGGGCTGCTTTAGCCTAGAGAGGGGCAATGTGGCTGAGAACTACTCTACAGGGTCTGAGAAGGGATGGGTGTTTGGTATAAGAGAACAGTGTCAGCTGACCTTGCTTAGTCTCCTTCAAGGTGGACTTTTAGTAAGTGACAGGGTTCTGGGCATCATCCTGCTGTAATGGGAGGATTTGGGGACAGAGACACTGATTTAAGAAGCACTGGGGCAGAGCTCCGACCCTTTCTTTGTTCTGAGGTATACAGCTCCACTCCTTTTCACAGAGAAATCAAGCCTTCAACCCGGGCATGACTCATTCTCCTGTGGCAGGTGAGGTGCTCGGCTTCCAAGAATAGCCTAGCCTGAGGGATCCAAGCTTGGAATCCCTTCCAACTTTCTGGGCTCTGAAGTTTGGCACCCACAGAGGATTGTGCTTAGGTAACGGGGTGCAGATGGCTAGGCGTTTGCAGAAAACAGTAGCTAATAACTATTTCTCTTCCATCTTTTATTATGCAAAAAAAAAAATGTAAAGCCTGCCTGGGCCCCTTGCTTCCAGAGGAAACCTATTCCCAAGGAGGTATATGTACTGCTGAAAGACAAGGCAGTGAGCGAGCCCACACATTCATTTATCTGCTTATTCATAAATATTTGGCTGAAGCCTTGTACGTGAGAACCACAACAGGAGACTCTACAGGGGAGTCAGATCTCCCTGCACCGGGCTGAATCCTGGCAACTAGGTGATTGGAAGGAGGTTCACAAATGAGAGCTGGCTTTGTGGAACATTTGCTGTAGATCGTGCATTTATTAAATAATTTATTTGTTATATTATTTTATACATATGATTGTTTGGCCTGCACATATATCTGTGCATCACATGCATGCTGGTGCTGGGGTTGGGGGACAGTAGAAGGCATCAGATGCCCCTGAAGCTGGCACTGTAGACAGTTGTGAGCCACCTGGTGTAGATGCTGGGAACCAAACCTAGGTCCTCTGGAAGAGCAGAAAGTGCTCTTAATCAAACAGTTGAAATGTGCCGACTTGAGAACTTCACACAGCATATTGAGTTCAGCTCCAGGACCACCCTTGTGTACTGGTGAGGATGAAGCAGCTCACAGGGTGATGTGTTTAGGCTCAGGCCAGTTAGTAGATGACCAGTCAGGTACCAAGTCAGGGTTCTTTGACAAGAACTCACTCACAAATCATGAAGGTCATGTTTTGGGCCTTGTAAGTTCAAGGTCACAGATGCAGTGTGCGGGGAGGGCTGTTTCTTAATTCATAGACAACTGTCACTTTCTAATGTCCTCACATGGGAGGTGAGGCGGGGCTCTCCGAGGCCTCCTTGATAAGGGTAGAAGTTCTACAGAACAGAACTTAGTTACCTTGGAAAGTCCCTGCCTCCCTACAGAGCACCTGGAAGTCTAAGATGCTAATGTATACATGCCAAAGGCATCCAATTGGTGAGACCATAGCACCTTTGCATAGACATGTTCTCATCCTAGCACGTCTCCACTGGGTACCTAATTTAGTGTATTCTCTTCCTGTCTAGCTCATCAATCCATTACACTGAGACATCGCTGCATTCACAAACCCCTTCTCTTCAAGTCCCACTTGAGTCCTGGCTACTGAAGTCTTGTGTCTCTTCTTTATAAGGTGTGCTGTGTAACATTGTGTTAGGTTCCTAACCAGGACATGAGCAACCACTTCTTGTGAAACAAGATTTCCCAGGATGCTGGCAAGGCCATGGTGACCCAGAGAGGGACTGAGGATGCAGCTGTATTCTTCCTGGGCATATCACTTTGTGGCCTGGCTCCTCTTTTGTTGTGGCATCTTTGCCCTAGACTGGCCTGGAACTTGCAAGGTAACCAAAGATGACCTTGAATTCCTGATCATTCTGCCTCTGTTTCTCAAGTGTTGGGACCATAGGTGTTCATCACTGCTCCTGGCCTATGCAGTGTTGAGTGACTGAACCCAGAGCCTTGTACATTTTAGGCAATACTCTGACAGCCTGTTCAACCACATCACCAGCCTCCCTCTCTGTGGGCTCTTTTTATTCCTGCTCATGCCTATGCCTTCTGAGGGCATGTAGGAAAAAGGACACACTGTGTTCTACAGCATTCCACATCTATGGTCTCCGAGTCTTGCTTTGCTCATCAGTGAAATGGGGATCAGATCAACTGAGGTGTAGTCATGAAGCTGTCCCTTTCCAGGTCAGTTCTGGACACATGGTAGGCGGAGTTCTGTGGCATTTGTCCTATCTACTGATGATGGCATCTCATGTTTAATGAAGGGATTTCAGGCACTGGCCTAGATTTTGTGTGTGGGTATATGTGAGTACATGTATATGTGCACTTAAGAGTTTGTGCATGTGTGTCTGTGTTTGTATGTGTATGTGGGTAGGTGTAGGCTAGAAATCATCTTGGAGTATTCTTCCTCAGGGTGCTATCTATCTTGTTTTGTTTTGGCTTTTTTTTTTTGACAGTCTTTCACTTTTAGCTGGAGTATGCCAACTTGGCTAGCCTGGCTAGTGAGCCCCAGGGAGCTGCTTGTCTTCTCAGCTCTAGGATTATAGGAGTGGCTTTTTTCATGTCAGTTCCAGGGATCTGAAGTCAAGTTAGCATGCTTATACAGCAAGCACTAGAAGTGAGCATCTCTTCAGCCTCCATCTCTTGATTATTGCTGACATTACTGCTGTTAAGCTCTTGTGGTCCAGCAGCCACAGCGAGGCATACCCAACAGATAGTGAACACATGTTTTGGTCACTTTTGAAGGCTGCCTGTATACCTGGACTCAGAGTCCTTTCTTCCATCCCCATCTGCCAACTTTGTGTTTCTCTTTGCTTTGTTTCTATAGTCACATCCTTTTCAATGAAGACCAGGGAAGGTGTGCCATCCCTAAGAACATGGGATAGGACCTGCACACTCAGACCATTTGAGACCATGTCTACATGTCTAGATCCTTCCTTAATCACTCATGTAGCATCTTCTGTTGTGAAAGGAACATATATGCAGGGACCAAGAATCAGGAGGGGACCCTGTTGGGTGGCATTCTTCTGGCTGGCATACACACATGGAGATAATGTTATATGTTTAAGCTGGATTCCAGGCAAGAGCTATGGCTGAAGATATAACTTTGGGAGCTTGCAGGGCTGCCCCAGTCACATCTGGCTGGTGTTCAGGTAACTGTCTCCCCTCCTGACTGTAAGTACTTTGAGGTATGAGCAGGGCCTGGGATTTTCATCTTTGTGCTTCTCTATATATACATATTGGGGTACAGATAGGTACCCCAAAGAGTACTCTGATAGCATGTGATATGAACACACTGTAAGGTCAAATGAAGACAAAGTGTTAGGAGTGCACAGTATGGGTTTAAGCACTAGAGAGTGACTGGCTGAGATCTGTACCCTGCCTGGGGTTCTTTGAGTTTGCTTGTGTTTTAGCACACTAAAGTGACAAAGACCCCACTTTCCATCACTCTTTATAACAGTATGGTGTTCTGCAGACATTGCCTTGTGAACATTATTCCTGGAGGTGGGTTTTTGGGTGTGTGTGTGTGGGGGGGTCTTAAGGCCCAGGGGCAGCCTGCTGGATACCATCCTGAGTTAAAAAGTCTGACAGCCCAACACAGCAGGGAAGGTAAATAATCACAGGACCCACAGGACAGGCTTCCCACCAGTGAGTCAGAGGAAGGCTGTGGGCAGGGGACTGCTGACCCACTTTCCAGGTACAGGGCCAGTAGAATAGCTTGTCAGCTCTCTGTTGGTGTGAGGAACGTTCTGGCTCTGCTGTGCCTTCTCATGGTGCAGCTGGCATGGTTTTCAGTCTTTCAGGTGGTCAGAAGGAACTTTTGTTGTGATTTGAATCTGATATTCCCCACAGACTCACACTTGGTTCCCAGCTGTTGGTGATGTTTCTAGGAGGCTATCTTGGTCCCTACTTTGGTGTTGGACTATCGGGAGGTGGGATCTAGCTGGAGGACCTTTGAAGGTGATCTGGCTGCATTTTGAGTCTCTTTCTCTGCTTCCTGGTCTGCCATGATGGGAAGAGCCTCCAGCACACTCCTTCTACTCTGAGCAGAACAGCAGTGTTCTTCTTTTCCTGTCATGATGGACTAACGGAGGTAAACAACTAACACAGTGCCTTTGCGTTGAAAGGCAAGTAGTTCCAAGTTTTTCTCACCATGATGTGAGCCACCATGCACCTCACATTTCCTGAACCACCCAAAGAAACCCATCAGCAGTCACTCCACATTATTCTGACCCTTGAAAACTGGTAATTTGTACTCCGCCTCTATGGATTTGCCTGTTCTAGATACTTTATATAAATGGACTCACACCATACAGTATGTCGCCTCTTGTGTCTGTTAGTATAACGTCTCCATTGTTTAGCCATATTGGACACTATACCAACATTTCGTTCTTTTTCTGGGTGAATAATAGTCCATTGCATTGGACATACAGGTTCTGTCTATGTCTCTGTTGACTGATAGGTGGAACTTCTGGCTATCACAGATGACATTGCTGAGAACATCCATGTGTAAGTTTTTGTTTAAAGCAATGTTTTCAGCTCTTCTAAGAGTTTACATTCTACCGTAATTTGGGAAGAGTGCTGGGCCAGGCAGTGGTTCTGCGGTTGGTAACTTGGGAAGAGTGCTGGGCCAGGCAGTAGTCTGCGGTTGGTAACTGGGAAGGGCACTGGGCCAGGCAGTAGTCTGCGGTTGGAGTTAGGAACTTCCAGGCTGTTTCGCATAGCAGCAGGACAGTTTTGTATTCCCACAGCAGTGTAGGATGTTCGTCTCTCTCTATATCCTTATCAGCATTAGTTGTTTTCTATGGATCTGTGAACTGTAAATGCTCTTTGTGTGTTATGGGTATCATACATCAGTTATGAATTGTATTTGTGTGTTATGAGTGTTAGATGTCAGTTATGAATTGTATTTGTATGTTATGGGTATCACACATCAGTTATGAATTATATTTGTATGTTATGGGTATTAGATGTCAGTTATGAATTGTAATTTTCCTACTCTGTGGTTTGTCTTTTGCTTCTTCAAGGGTTGTTTGATGGGGAAAATTAAATTTTATTGTCTATGATAGCCCTTTCTCATGTTTATTTACTTAAAACATTTTTAATTCTCCATGTCTATGCCAGGTCATGTGTGTGATTGTGGGTATACGTGTGTCATGGCACACATGTGGTGGTCAGAGGAGAGCTTTGGATGTCAGTCTCCACCATGTTTGAGACAGCCTTTTGCTAATCCTGCCCTATAAACTTCTGGGTAGTCTCCGTTCTCCTGCATCTGTCTCCCATCTCACTGTAGTTATGGTAGATTCATGGGCACACACTGCTGTGACCAACTTTACATGTGTTCTGGGGATTTGAACTCAGGCCCTTACATTTGCATGCAAGTAGTTTATTCCCAAGTCCACAGCTCCCTTCTACTTTAGATATACAGTTTTGCCTTCAGTCACATGGTGGCTTATACTCCATTAATGCAACATTGGTGTTGGGAGTGTGGAAGACAGTGGGGCCAGCCCACTGTTTGTTTGTTTTTGCAGGTTCTAGGTTCAGCAGAGAAGGCAAAAGGACCCTTCAGATGAGCTAAGGCATTGCAAGCCACCTCTTCCCTAAATCCCACAGGACCCTACTGTGCAGAAAGCATTCCTCTGTGGCTTTGGTGGCTTTGTTTGGGGAAGCCTCTTCAGCCTGGGCCCTTGCCTGCACACCTTCTGTCTTTCTTTGTTCTTCAGGAAGGTTCATAAGTCTCCAGATCTTAATACAGAGTCCTCAGCCTGTCTTCACAGCAGATCTTACAGAGAGCCCCAGGCTTCAGACAGTATCAGAATTTCACAAGGACTTTTTAGGTACACAGACTCTCGGGGCATTTCCCAGAGATACAGAACCCAGATTTCTGAAGTACAGCCCAGGGTTCAATAAGCATACTGAACAATATTCCCAAGTAATTCTGATATCAAGAGCCTCAGGACATAAGTTGCTACTGTGTTCTAGAAGCATCCAAATGCAGCCCTGTTCTGAGATCACTGGAGAGGAACATGGGTTGGTTCTTATAGTAGGTTGCATGTTAGAACACCCTGCATGAACTTAGCCACCCCTGGCTGCAACCAGAAGAGTTGCAGGTCTGAGGAGTCTTCCTGGACAGGGCCTTATTCTATAAGATTCTGTCTCCTTGCTGCCACATCAACTGTGGTTGTAAGAGTGTGTACTCTACCAGTTGTGTTCAGCCTGCATCTCACAGGCTGTGTGCACACCAGCACATTTGTAGGTGACAGTGTTATGTTGTATTATCAAAAAGTTGGACACTTCTGTTCCCCTTCTCTCTCCTAGTCTGCATCTCAAGGCACAACATTTCTGCTCACACCTTCTTATAACCTCTGCATGACTCTACCTGTCTTTATGGAGTCCCTAGCCACAAGCCTCAAGGGTGCTCAACAGTGTTCAGCATTTCTATGCAACAGGGTTGGGGAAAGGAACCTTGCTGTATGAGCTGGAGGACCTAGTTCAAATCCCCAGTACACATGTAAAAATCTGGGCATGGCTGCATGTGTATGTAACTCCAGTGCTGTGTGGGCAGAGACCAGAAAATCCCAAAGAACTTGCTGGCTGGTCAGCCTTGTCAAAATGATGTCTGGCCTTTGTATACACATGCACACATGAACAGCCACATGTACTCACATACTACACATACCACACATACCATAGTCACACACACAGAGACACACACAGACACACACAGACACACACACACACACACACACACACAGCCGCATACTAGACACAACTCTTTTGTGTGTATGTTATTAAAAATAATTCCCCAGCTTGAACAAAATGGTTTATTGTTCTTTTGAGGGGGTTCTTTTTGTTTGTTTGTTGTTGCTGCTGTTGCTGCTGTTCCTTCTGAGCAGTGCTCATCATTGTCTGGCTTGAGGAAAGTGATGGTGAACGACTGTCATTAATGTAATGGGGACTCAGGTCCTCATGCTGACTCTGCCTAAACAATGACCATGTTGGTGTTGATCACTTCTCCAAAAGAAAAGTAAGGATGGGAGGTGGGAATGGAATTTGAAGAGACAGAAGGGAGCAGTCTCTTTGGAGGGCAGTGTGTCCCTGAAAAAAGTGGGGGAGGAAGAGGACACTTGGAACGTGTCTTCCCTAGACAGTGACAGGGCCAGATGGCTGGTAAGAGCCGGTCTCCAGAGCTGACAAACTCAACCACTGAACAACCCACAGCTAGTTCCTATAACCTTAGAGAGCTGTCTAAGAGTGCAGGCAGGAGCAAGTGAGAAAGGCTGCCTGAGGTGCAGTGCCTGGAGATCGGCCGTAACAACTGGAGACCGCACAAGGGGGATATTCATAAATATTTTGGTGTCACTGGCACTTTGGGCTCTGAGCAGCTCTTGAACTTGTTGGAAAGGAATGTTAGTGGCAGCTGGCTTTGAGCTACAGACAGAGCCTCTTGGGTTCTATTGTGCATGGTGGAGGGGTAAGCTTGGTTGGAGACATGCTTGCTGTGTGTGTTCAATCCCTGGGATTCCTATTAAAAGCAAGTGTCTGAGGCATGGCAGTGTTTGCTTGTATTACCAATGCTGGGGGTGGGGACAAAGATGGGAAGATCTTTAGGACTCACTGTTCTCTGACATCAGAACACCCCACTCATGTTTTCTGCAGGAAGATCCTATCTGCCTTTGAACTGGTCATTTTGAACTTGGCAAATGGAGCGCACCCTTTACTCATGCTCCCTATCCTGTGTAGTGCAGTTTGCAATCACCCTCAAGCACACATCTTGATCCCTTCTTCATCCCTACACTATCACTGTCAGCACTGGAGTGGCTTCTAGATGGTCTCCAGTGCCACCTGTGTCCTGCTTGCCCAATTCTAGGACATCCAGAGGCAGGTGGCTCAAGCCACTTCCTTCCTAAAAGGCTTTCAGGGGCTTCTCAGAACAGCTTGGCTTGAGCCCAGATCCCTTCTCATGACCTGGGAAACCCTTACCCTGCGCCCAGTGCTCTGCGCCCTCCACCCTCCACCCTGCACCCTTTACCCTCCATCCTGTATCCTCTACCCTCCACCCTGCACCTTGCACCCTCTACCTTCCACTCTGCACCCTGCACTCTCTACCCTCCACCCTCCACCCTGCACCCTCTACCCTCCACCCTGCACCCTTTACCCT
>JADRCD010225028.1:7077-32985 GCA_019843815.1 Montemys delectorum | reverse complement strand
AAAAAAAAATAATCTGAGGTAGTGAAAATTGCATACATGCATAAAAGCTTGAATGTCTTTTAGAGAGGATTCCTCCAAAGCCCTAAATAGATGTTCGGCGTTTGTCCAGTTGCTTGCATAAGCTTGGGAGACATGCACATGCATGCTAGGAAAGGGTTAAACAGGTCTGCACCTCCTCCCCCTCTGCAGCCACAGGCCACAGGGAAGTGCACACAGCTGCACATGCACACATAGACACTCAGGTAAAGAACCTGTTTTGCAAGTTTTCCTGGTTAAAAGTAGGTAGGGGGTTGGGGGTGGGGGTGGGGAAGAGCAGGAAAACCTTAGAAGTGCGGCTTGAAGATTTTTCAAAGTAACTTTCCCCGGGTAGAGAGAGGCACACATGTGCCACTGTGAGTTTTTTTTTTCTTCCTCTTCCACTGATTAAGTGCATTGTTAGACAGGGAGGGGCAGATTAACGAATGCCTATAATTTTGATCATTGTTTTCTGCAAAACAGCTCAGGCTTTGAAAACGAAGCCACCGTTTTTTTTCCCCCCCTTCGGCTCCCTTGCTGCCAACAGCACAAATTATACCGCGCAAAGATCTCAAGCCCGGTTGAAAAGGTTTCATTAATGAACAATTTCGGATGATTGTTTAAGTCTTTACTTGACAGGTAACATTGGCATGTAGGCAGGTGGGGTTAAAGTTTCCATGGAGATTTATGATGTCATGCTTGAAAGAGCATGTCAAGACAGCCAGTTTAACAAGTAGTTACTTAAAAAGTCCTATAGGCTACAAGTAGGCTTTATGCAAATGAGGAGAGTTTCGCTGGGAAAAACTGCAAAAGAAAACAGCCGAGGCATGGAGGGGGGGTCACCTGACAACTCGGAGGAAGGACGACCCCACAAGACCATTAGATTTGGAAAGTTTCAGGAGATGAAGTAGGATTTCTCCTCTCACCTCTGCCACACCTGTGGAGTGCTTGGTACAGGTAAATGCGTGTGCTTTTTTTCTCTGTTTGTTTTTTATTTCCAGTTATTGCCAAAAGGTTATTTGGAAACACTACGGTCTGTTGTGAGAGTTGTTTACTTGGCAGGAAGAATGGAGTCTATAAGCATAGCTTTTTCACACGGAGTGTTCTAGCTTCTGGGCTGTTTTAAGGGCTTTTTTGTTGTTGAGTGAACTGAGATTTTTTTTCAAATAGAGCTGAAAAACAAGTGATGTATTATGTATTATGCTGATTGTGCCCATGGAGAATGCCGCAGGAACACCACCGAGAAGGACTCACAGGATGGCTGAGCATCAAGATACTATGTACATTTGTTATCTGTTCTCAGATGCCGTGTGGGGTGTGTGTGTGTGTGTGTGTGTGTGTGTGTGTGTGTGTGTGCGCGTGTGCGTGCGCGCGCGTGCGTGCGTGCGCGCACTCACGTGCGAGCACACAGATGCATCTAAAGTTAAGACTCTGGTAATTCTGGATTTTTATTTTGTAAAATATGAAAACTAAAATCTTTGGAACATCTTGGAAATAACCAGGGGCTTGAATTTACAAACAGGTCCTTTTGTTTTCAAGTGTGCCTGTGTGTTTTGTTTTGTGTTTTGTTTTGTTTTTTTTTTCTTCATAGAAATGTTCTCTAGGACTAGAAAAAAATTAATCGTGCTGGAGTTATTAGTTTGGGAGCTTTTAAGAAACTAATTGCGAATAGCAGGACAGGTGAAAGAAAGAGGAGGGTTCGTAGTTCGAAAGCCTGCTTCCCAACAGAAACCTGGTCACTTGGTAGTGGAGGCAGGTGGACAGCCCTGTAGCCTTTGGTGGCAGACCCCCTCAGGAGTCACCTCCTGCTCTTAACTGTTCTATGAGTAGGTAAACTCCCCCTCTTCAAAAGAACATGGAGAAAACTCATTTGTTTCTTTCCAATAATGCAAGGCTTAAAGTCTGGACTCAAGGTACCTGGAACGGGGAAACTAGAGACCTTTGAGACACACCGCTTAGAAGCCCAGACATAGGCTGTAAGGCATTTTGAATATGTAAGCAAGGAATCTGAAATGTTGCAGTCTGAGGATGTGGATTAGCACCGGAATTAGCATTCAGTTAAATCCTTACCAGTTAGCTCAGAAGGTGACAAAGGAGGCTGGGTCCTGTTTTCCTCACTTGCTTGCTGTGTGACTCTGGGAAAGTAAATTCATACCCTTGAGCCTCGGTTTTCACTTCCGTACACTGAGGGAGACATCTACAGTGTCGTGGCTCAACTCTAAGCATTGATGCCTCTCATATTAGGGGTTGCTTTTGCTTAGAAGGCACAAGGCAATCCTGTGATCACAGAGAGTTGCTTTCTCCCTCTTCTTTTCTACCCTCTTCGTGTTTTTAACAGCAGCCAAGTAAAGACTTGTAGAGTCTGTGTCTTGGATTTTGTAGATGAGTGATCTATGACTCAGAAAAGTAGAGCATATTAAACTTTTGCAGATTCAGTATTGTTTCTCATGTTGATGAATATAGAGAAAACTATTTCATCATTAAAATAACACTCAAGCCACAACAAAGGAACAAGGATATGTGTATGTGTGTGTATAATGTATATATACATATAAAATATATATTGCAAAATTAATAGTGCTTGTGCTACTTTTTTGTAGAGAGTGGGCTCAAATCATACAGAGTGCACGTTTTACTGTAAACACTCACTGTTTGAGATTGCACCCACCTCACACACTTTTCTGAATCTGATTCTCTTCAACAATCACATGTGGCTGTCACAGTGATTCTTGAAGTGGAAACCAAGTCTCCTAGAAACTGTGGGTTCTGCATGATGCAGGAGTTCCAGGTAGCTACTCTTTGCTTCCTTTTTAGTCTGGCCTTTGGCATCTCCTCCCTTGTCTCCATCCCAGATGTCTGAGCCGCTCATGACTGGTCTCCATTTCAGGAACCTCCGGCTACTGTCTCTTGGGTGCTGGAATTACTTCTGGCTCATGAGTAACAACAGTGTATCTAGTCAGGAGAAACACTGGTGGTTCCGGACTGTCCTAAGCACTTTTAAAAGTTCCAGGTTTTCAGAGCTGTCCAGAATCTATGCTGCCTGCAAAGGCTCTTAGGATGAGCTTGGGTGGGCTCCCTGAGTTGATCCTAGACTTCCTTTGACAGCTGTCCTGCTGAAACTCTCAATGCATTCACTGTAGATTAATGCCACTGGTCATATGAATCCTGCTTTATGACTGACTCCAGCTTCCAGCGCCCCCTCTTCCCCCTACCCCGTGTGTGTGTGTGTGTGTGTGTGTGTGTGTGTGTGTGTGTCGGGGGTGGGTGAGGGTGTCAGGGGTGGGGGAAGGCAGCTGAGGGGCTGCTTATCTTCTCTCCAGAGACAATCGACAAGCCCAAAACTAAATCTTTATTTCATAAAAGAGTCATGGCAGAGGTTTAACCCAGGGTAGAGATTCTCCCTAGCATAAAATCTTCCAGCAGCAGAGACCCAATCAGAAATATTTAGAATCACTAGTGAATATTCATTTTCTTTTTAGCTGGCAAACCACACAGTTGCCTTGATCTCCATTAGACATAATCGTTGCCATTGAAGCTACGTTGGATAAGTAACTAGTGATTGAGTACTGTGGAGTTTGGAACATGGTGGTATTTGGTGAAGGAAGGTTTAAAGTCAGAAAGAGTATGTGCTGCGTTTAAAGAATCTAGGTGCTTGGGTTCAGATCCCACCTCCATTACTTGCCTGTAGCACAAGCTTTCAATTGAAGAACATGCATAGGTTGTTATGTCAGTCAGATAGGGCAACTGGACTCTATCTTTTAGATTAACTTCAGACCTTCTCACATGCTAGGCAAGCACTGTTCTACACAACCATGTCCTCAACCTGAGCTCTAGAGGTTTAAAAGCCTCTTAATAAAGGAGTTAGTGGTCTTTCATATTCTATTAATACCCTATATATTTTTAAATTTATTTCTTTAAAAAGGAAGGCACTGGAATGTCCTAGTATATAAAAAAATGTTATAGAAAGTTGTCTTAGCTGGCTGTGGAGGAGGTAGAAGAGAGTGTTCTGTATGGGAAGACAAAGTTATTTTAGATGCTGATTACAGTCCAGGCCCTTTTTAGGTTATTTACCATTAAACTTCAATAGAAGCACTCAAGTTTACAGTGTGTGTGTGTGTGTGTGTGGACACTCCCATGCATGCGTTTCTTGGCTGTTGGCCCAGGGCCTCATCTGTGCCAAACAAACTGCCTACCACTAGATAGTACAACCAGTCCCGAGTACTCATGTTCCGAAGCCATTGGAGAGTAATTGATAATTTGTTGTTTTGAGACAGGGTTTCTCTGTGTAGCCCTGGCTATCCTGGAACTTACTCTGTAGAACAGGCTGGCCCCTAACTCAGAGATCTGCCTGCCTCTGCCTCCCTAGGGCCAGGCTTAGGGTCCAGCTTTATAGCTCAGACAGATTCAAAATCATGATCTTCCTCTCTTATGTGTTGTGCCTGACTTCTCCAATACCTGTTTATTTCAGAGACATGACAGGTGACGGGGCCAAGGCTTGTCCTCCTGGTAGCAGGCCACTGGCAGCAGAGGTGGAGTAGAGGAAGTAGAGAGACATACTTACCCTCGTATCATCAAACTGTGCTCTTAGTTTCAATTGTTTTACACATTGTGAGCCTTTCAGAGGAGTCCAAAGTTGGAACATATTTTTCCATACATAGTAATACACAAGGCCTGTGGTTTGGGGGCCATTCATATTTTAATGTGAATTTCCTCATAGATCTTTACAAAATCAATTACCTTTTCATAAACCTTCTGACCTTCACACTTAACCTGTAACTTTGTATGAGAGGAAATATGAATGGGTGGATTTTCATTTTTCTCTTTGATGGAGGTGTAAGATTTCAGGAAGGAGGTCTTTCTTTTTCTCCTCTTCTGCTGATGTTCCCAATGAAATAAATCTGTCTTGGTTTATGACAACTGTGTGGCCTCAAAAAACTGGAGACCTTCAGAGCTGTGGACTCTGGTGGGAAAAATAAAATAAAATCAGGACACCCTTCGTAGTGACAAAACAGGCATCCTGGACCAGCTTTTTCCTGGGGACAGGAATCTATGTTGTGTTTGCTTTGGAAAAGAAAGTACCTAGGAGAATGGGTGTTGAGATCCCTGACTGGGTGACTTGTAAGCACAAATGTAAAATGTTACCATGTAAAGAAATCCTTGCTGGGCAGTGGTGGCGCACACCTTTAATCCTAGCACTTGGGAGGCAGAGACAGGCAGATTTCTGAGTTCAAGGCCAGCCTGGTCTACAGCATGAGTTCCAGGACAGCCAGGGCTACACAGAGAAACCCTGTCTCGAAAAACCAAAAAAAAAAAAAGAAAGAAAGAAAGGAAGGAAGGAAGGAAGAAATCCTTGCCTCAAGCTCTCCCAGAAAGGAATGAGCAGCTCATTTTATGGGACCTGTCAGAATCCAGTGGGTATTAGCATCTAGGGTCTTGTTCTATGTGCATTGTGGTGGGACATTGCATGGCTTTGCCAGTGCGTAGTTACTGTACCTCCCATTCCTGGTTGGTTCTCATTAAGTAACAGATGTGATACCATGCTTCCCACCCTCGGTTCCATTAGTGTTGTATGTTTCCATGAGTGTATGTTGTGGTATGTGTGTGTATACATGAGTGTGTAGGTGTCTATTTGTACATGAGTGTATGTGTTCATGTGTGTATGTGTATACAGGAGTGTGTATATTGCACTATACATGCATACATGCATACATGAGTGTGTTTTGTTGTGCCTGTGTATGCATGAGTTTGTGCATGTTCATTTGTATATATGTGTGCGTGTTATGTTGTGTGTGTGTTTGTATGAATATGTGTGTTATGTGTGTGTGTATATATGCATGAGTGTGTGTATTTGTGTGTGTGGTATGTTTTGTGTGTATATGTGTATATGAGTGTGTGTGGCATATGTGTGTATGAGTATGTGTCTTGGGTTGTATGTATGAGTGTGTGTGTATTCAAGAACATAGTATAAACTGGCTTAGAACAATTCTGTTTTAACCACAATTATCAAAGTGGTCCCATGATATCTTAACTTGGTCTTTTAGAGCTGCCGTTTGGATTCCTGCTTTGCTTTGTTTTGTTTTGTTTTATTTTGTTTCCCTGTTGCAAGTGCTACTGCAGCAGTCATCGCACCTGGTACCTGTAAACACACCAGCACATCTAAAGAGCAAATTTCTGAAAGTTAAGTCAGATGACCAGGGTTGAAAGATATTGCCCAAGATACTAGAAAATACTGGTTAGTATTGTGGATGTGGATGTCGAGGATGTCACAAGGAATGTTCCACCACTCTCATATGACCCAGTCATAGTGGTCATGAAGTGGTGAAAACCTTAGCTGCAGATATGAACATGTGACTGCATTAGGCTAATCAAACAATGCAGTCCATTGTGTAGTCTCAACACACTGAAGAAAGCTTTGGGAGAGACTCGAAGCTTCAGCTCTCTGTTGTTGTTGTTACTCTGTGTAGCCCTGGCTGTCCTGGAACTCACTCTGTAGACCAGACTGGCCTGGAAGGATCCACCTGCCTCGGCCTCCCAAGTGCTGGGATTAAAGGCATGCACCATCATCACCACGGGCTCTAAACTCTTTTTTAAAAGATGTGAGGGAATCTGTCCATCCTCAAGTGCAGCAGGATTGCTTTCTTTGTATGTCTGTTGGTACAAACCAGTGCTGTCCTCATAGTATCTGCATTTTCTCCTTTCTCCTTAGTAACTGCTCATAATACTCCCTCTTATCCAGAAATATCATGGTTCTGTAGCTAATGAAAACACACCTCAATACAGTATTTCATGACTGTGTACACACTTGCCATTAGTCAGTAAACTCAGAAAGAATTATGAGAAACAACTCAGTTTAGAGGAAATAGAGGAAGGTCACAACTGTGATGGAAAAATCAAGGGGAAGCCATAATTGAAGCAGTTTCATTAAAGAGAATATAATTACTGTCACCCTGGGAGGAGATAGGTGACTTCTAAACCAAAAATAACTTTTATAAATCATTAGAAAAAAATTGGCCAAGCTTCCGGTATTGTGGGATAAGTACGATATTTTCTTTCTCCAAATATTAAATACCATAGGTTTAAAAAATATTTTAAAATCATGTATTTTTTGGAGGTGGGCACAGATGTGACATGGTGGGCACAGGTGTGACATGGCCAGCTTCTGGAATTCAAAGGACAACTTTTCAGGAGTTGTTTATTATCGTCCAGCATGATTGAACTTAGACCATCAATCTTGGCCACAAGGGCCTTTGCCTGCTGAGCCACTTTGCCAGCCTACCACAGAGGTTTGTTTGTTTGTTTGTTTGTTTTTGTTGTTGTTTGGGGGTTTTTTTGGTTTTTCAAGACAGGGTTTTTCGAGACGAGGTTTCTCTGTGTAGCTCTGGCTGTCCTGGAACTCACTCTGTAGACCAGGCTGGCCTCGAACTCAGAAATCCACCTGCCTCTGTTTCCCAAGTGCTGGGATTAAAGGTGTGTGCCACCACCGCCCGGCTTTTTTTTTTTTTAAAGATTTATTTATTTATTACATATGTTAGTACACTGTAGCTGTCTTCAGACACTCCAGAAAAGGATGTCAAGTCTCATTACAGATGGTTGTGAGCCACCATGTGGCTGCTGGGATTTGAACTCAGGACCTTCAGAAGAGCAGTCCGTGCTCTTAAGCGCTAAGCTATCTCACCAGCCCTACCACAGAGTTTTTATGGTACCCAGACACACAGAAATCAAATTTCTTTATGCATTCCAATTCAATCCAATGAAATCCAGTACAACTTTTTCTGGTATATATCCAGGGGTTACTGAAAATAAATGTGTTATAGCTGGAGAGATGGCTCAGAGGTTAAGAACGCTGATTGTTCTTCCAGAGGTCCTGTAATGGGGGAAGCTTTACCTCCAGCTTTCCTGGCAGGGCAGGGTTTTCCTTTGTATCTCCTCCCATTTCAGCCAGCAGGGCGTGGAGAACTGAAAGGGGCTGGAAGAGACGCTGAGTCAGGCACGTCCAGAGGCAACTGTGAAGCAACTTTTTCCCAGCGTTATAGGTCAGGAACCCATTCTCTGTGGACAGACCCCCAACTCCTCGAGTTCCCCAGAAAGTGAACCCAGAGGGTGGCTCATGGAGCAGGGTTCACAGAGCACAGTGCCCCTGAGCCCACACACACATGCACAGATTTCTTGTTTTCCTGTAGGATTTCAGAAGTGTTCATTGGAATGGAGAAGACAGGCCGGAGGCAGCTAACCTGACACCAGGGCTCTAGAAAGCCTTGGTAATGATCTCTGGGAGTTTCCATAAAATATTCAACTCAGGGTTGGGGGCCATGGCACAGTGACAGAGCAAAGAGTCAGCATGCCCCATCTCCACCGCTGCAAAACAGAAAATAAACAAGAGTCAAAATTAAAATCACCAAATGTATAGAATTAGGTGATTTTCACGTAAAATACAATGTCTCATACCCAACTGTCTGACACACGGTGACATATCTCAGCTTCCATGGCAAGATTTTTTTTCTTATTTATTTATTTATTTATTTATCTATTTATTTATTTATTTATTTATTCATTCTTATATTTTTGGTCTCTTTTAGGGGGTTGCAAGGGCAGAGGGTGGGTATGGAGGAATAGGGAGACGAGTGGGATTGGGGTACATGGTGTGAAATTAACAAAAAAATCAATAAAAATTCTGAACAACAACAACAAAACAAACAAAACCAGATAAACCACAAATATATGAACATATCATCGAGAAACCTGGGGCTTGACTTCTTTTCAGAAAGTATGCCAATGTCAAGTGAAGACAAGGTACAGGTTTAGGGGTCGACAGGGAGCTCCACTCTCTATCTCACACCTGTCTGCCTCACATACCTGTTCTAGACACTGACCCTGACCTGACAGATGTGTCACATTTCTCCTGGCAGCATTGTGCTGGGATAGAGGGAATCTCCCCTTTGTTGCTGGACATCTGAGCTCTGGTTCTACTATTTGGTATGTGTGTGATCTTGAGCGGGGCACGCTACATAGCTTCCTCTCTTCACTGCTCTGCAAGATCACCCAGGTTCGAGGTGTGAGGAGTACTCAGCCCAGTACCCAGCCTGGGGTATGTGCTCAGTACCTGGCAACAGCTCTACTGGCAACATCTCATAACATTTTATGATGGATGATGGCTTTTTGCCCAATGTCGCAGTTATTCTGAGGTTGTTCATGTTGGGAGGGGCCCCGAGCAACTACAGGAATCACCTTAGCAACATAAAAAGAGGGTCTTAGACTATAGTTTGCGTGTTGAGGCGTGTGAGTTATTTTATTTTCATTGTTGTTTTAGAAATAGGGTCTCCCTAACTAACCTTGGCTGGCCTTCAACTCTATGTAGACCAGGCTGCTCTTGAACCCACAGAAATCCCCCTGCTTCTGCCTTCTGAGCACTGACTGTTTTTGTTTTTTTGGGTTTTTTTGTTTTTGGGGGGGGTGTTTGTTTCCTTGCTTGACTTTTGAGACAGGGTTTCTTTGTAACTCTGGCTATCTTAGAAGTTACTCTGTAGACCAGGCTGGCCTGAAACTCAAGAGATCTGGCTTCTGGGTGCTGGGAAGAGCTAACCTTGTAAGTGCTGGGATTAAAAGTGTGGTATGCTACCATGCCATCTTTATACTAACCACAAGTTAACAAATCACATATTTGCCGTTCACGGGTGCTCTCCACCATCACCACCGTCATTTTGCTATTCACCGAGGAAGAGAATCTGTTGTGTAGAGAATTTCAGGTTGATCCAAATCCTACAAAGGAAATAAAGAGGCCTACAGGGGAAGAAGCTAGCCTAGAAAACAGCGAAGCTTAGATTTTTCAAGGGAAAGAGTATTCAGGGCAGAGATCCCAAGGAGTAGAGCATTTGTCCATTGAAAGAGTCAGGTGACCCAGGAGAGGTGGGTGCAGTTCCTGAGCTACAGCTCCGACTTTGGAACAGTGTCTGCCTGGAGTGCTGAGGATTGCAGGCCAGGGAGTCATAATCTGTTTAGCTTTTGTTCAAATGTTACTGTATAGAGAGCCACTTAGCTAGGCAGGGAACACTCCTAATCGAGCCTATTTCCTTCTCCATCAGTGCAGCTATCCTCAGAGGAACACTAGAAGTCTGAACCATACTGGAGAGTCCCTAAGCCAGAACCTCACAGAGTTCTGGGGATCTGTCTGTGATTTGTGTGTCCAGGCCCCATGCCTGGTATTCACAAACACAGTTCTACTTCTGCTGTTAACCTGAAAGGGCAAATGTTCTTTCTGTCCTGTTTTTCCTACTCCTAAACACATTCAGAAAGTCCGCGGTGGCTACTAAAGTGTTTCCTTTGTACCTCAGGGTGCAAGGTACACAGCATGCAAAGTGCTCAGGGTGCCAAGATGTCCATGCATATCAACATATATCTACGTTAGGTTCCTGGTTCAGGGTTGTTCCAGTGACACAGTAATACCCTGGACATTTGGCTTGTCATCTGCTCTCAACTTAAAAAGAAACATCAGTAATATATACTTTAGAGAATTTGCTGAAGCTTCGCCTGCAACCTGGGTCAGGCCAGTACACTTTATGTACCCAGGAAGGGTTGGCAAAAAATTACAAGTGTAGACAGTTTTTTATTGGTTTTTGTTGTTGTTGTTGTTGTTTGTTTGTTTTTTTTTAGTTTTTTGTTTTTTTAGTTTTTAGTTTTTGTTTTTGTTTTGTTTTGTTCTAGCGTCAAATCTAGGACCTCACAGGCTAAGCATGTGCTCTACTCCCAGTGCTAGGCTCTCAGCATTGTGAAGTTCCACTGATAACTTCAATGCTGGCCTTTGGTCATTTTGGACTCTGAAAATTACTGGCAAGCTCACAAGGTAGCTCTCGACTTCCACACTTTACAGACAAGGAAGTGGGCTTTGAATTGATGTGGCCTGGATTCCTCTTGCCCTGAGGATCCAGAATGACCTGAAGGTAGGTTTCTACAGCTTCAGAGACCAGGACAGTAAGTAGCCAGGTGAAATAGGTAGTGTAGGCTATTCAATTGGAAGCTCAGGGTTGGGGTAAGGATGGCCCTGGCTGGTTTTCAAACATTTGGATGTCAGTTTATTTAACTCCTTATTGAGCCCTTTGTTATTGCTGAAGCTCCCAATTGATGGGGCAGCGCTGAAACAGTTGGCAATTCAGGCTTTGTCAGTTGATAGTGATTTATACAAAGCTCTGCCTCCAATCCCAGTGTTCGTGAACTGTCCCAGCATATACACGAGAGAGCTAGAAACGGCCCCTTCCAGTTTTTTTTTAACGGCTGGTAGTGGATGGAGCTTATTTGGCTAAGTGAAATGTATGTTAAAGAGAGACATTCTTGCTAGCATTTCCGCTGTCCACATCCGAGTATGGTAAAACTCCGCCCATGGTGCATTTGCATAGCAGTGAAAAAACTGGTATTTCCTATCTGTGAGTGAGTCATGCTCCCATTCCTGAGCCTGTCTGTCTGTCTGTCTGTCTGTCTGTTGTCTGTCTGTGGGTTGTGGCCAGCCAGCTACTTGGACGAATGGACTAGGCTGCAATCCAGCTGCACTTGGAGGGGGCAGGACCTGCCACTCATGGGCCGGGCCCTTTTCTGCTCAGAGAACTCTAAGGTCTGGCTGATGGCCACAGCTGGACCTGGACATGGAACCTTCAGCCCACTCTCCACGGGGAAGGCCAAAGAGGAAAACAGGCTTTGAGTATTTCTGCTGTGGAGGGCCCCATGGGGCAACAAGCAGGAGACAGGTACAGAAGTCACGTGATTCTAGGGTTGTCTCCCTTCCCAGGTGTCTCTAAACTGCTGTGTCATTTCTCTGTATCCTGGCTACTTTGTCCTGAATGTGAGCTAGGGGAGGCTACGGTTCCTTTTAAATTTAAATTACAGTTCTCAGGCCCAAGTTGATTGTTCTCAGTTGTTAAACCTTGTTTCATGATAACTAAATTGTCCTTTATTATATATATAAAAAAATAACCTCTTAATTCTCGGAAAAAAAGTAAGAAGCCTTTCTCTTGATGATAATGGAGTGTTTCTAACTCGAGAGCATCTCGCCTCACCTCGCTGGATTCTGAAATCACAAGTGCGGCTACTTCGCACACAAGTGCGGCTGCTTAGCACATGGTGGCACAGCCTTGGGGAGCAAGGCAAAGGGCACTACCACTGTGCTGCGTCCCATCCGAAGCTGCTGGCTGCTTCGCCTCCACAACGGGAAGGCAAAGCCTCCGCGTGTTCCATCTTGTTCCTGTGTGGCTTAGAACCCTGTACTGATCCGGGCAGGGGCCCTGTAGTCCTGAGAGACGGGGTAGGAGAAGTCGAAAGGCTTCACAGTACTGGGGAAACTCCTCAGCTGTGTTCTGTGAGGAAAGAGATTTTGGCACCGTGAAGCCAGGAGAGGGGCTTTGTGGAAGCTCGTGTAGAGAAAAAGTAAAACTTCAAACCAAGAAAGCCCTAAAACAGGATTCATTTGATGTATTCCTCACCTGTTATTTACTTCATGGAGCTGTCTTTTGAATGACAGAATTATGCTTTGGGATGAAACCTTATGAAATAGGGATAGTGACCAGGTCTGATACAGGAACACAGCAAAAAAGAAAAATAAATAAATTAATTAATAAGTTTTCTGAAGGAACAGAATGAACTGCAGTTCCCACGGGCCTGAGTAGAAACCATGGCCTGGGAAATATGGGGATTTGCTTTGTGGTGTGATGTGGTGTGGTGTGTGTGTGTGTGTGTGTGTGTGTGTGTGTGTGTATACACATGTGGATATGCGTGCACAAGTAAGTATGTGTATACATTAGATACATACACAAACCAATGTTTGGTTTAGACTACATTGCTGTGGTCAATACTGAAGATCAACTCCTTGGCTAGTGTACTTTCTTCGGACTTTTGAGGGGTGGGGGGATTGGTGGTCCTGAGCACAGGAAAGCAGGTCAAAATAGGGACTGTTAGATCTAAGAAGAGTAAGGAAATAGCAAGGCAGGTGATCAGGTCAGAGGTAAGGAAGAAGTTACTTGCTTGTATGGGAAGGAGGCAAAAGGCCCAGGGACAGACCTAGAAGGGCTGTAAAATTATCTTTGACTGGGGGCAGGGGGACATGTGGGCGCCTATGAATGAATGGCTGGGGCTAAGATTCGGCTGATTGAAGCTCACACTGGCATCTGACTGACAGGTGGCCGTGCTGTTAGGAGGGTTGATGGGTTTCTCTGGGTCCCGGGGTCAGTTTAGAAGGACTGGATTAGTAACTGGGGGAACAGGTCATTAAAGCTAGGTCTCTCCAGTCTCCTACATGCATCTACTTGCTCTAAGACTTTCTGCTATGAGTTGAAGCAGTCCAAACCCTCCCTGGTCCGTGTTCTGACTCTTCTGACTCTTTGCCATCTTCTAGAGCATAAACCCAAACAAAGTTTCTTTCTGCTCCAAGTCCCACCTAGTTTATTCTTCTCAGTCTTGATCTGATTATCAATTCAGGTCACACAGAACTCAGACAATCTCAAGCCTCAGGGGACTAAAGGTTACCTAGATCAGTCCTGGATGACAGAGGGGGTTCCTAAGTTTAGATACCTCACATGTCTCCTGCTGGGAGCCAGAGGAAGCTAAGGATGTAGAATTTGAGGGCCTATCTCCTGGGGGACATGTTAGGATACCGATTTGTGACTTTCTTGAGGGAAGGCAAATGGTTGTAGACAGGGGGCTTGGACGCACACCTTGTTGTGTGTCTTATATACCAGTAGTCAATAAATCAGAATTCTAGCTCCTGATTCAGAGTCCAGCACCTTACTCCTTTCTGCCCCTGCTGGTAGCCACTGAGCCTGAGTGGAGTCCTCTGTTAACTAGACCTTGTACAGCTCTGTTTTGTTTTTAATTTAATTTAACATATATATTATATATATATGTTATATATATTATATATATATTAAATTGTATATATATACATAAATATATATATGTATATATACACACACACACGCACATATGTGTGTGGGGGTATGTGTCTCTGTGTGTGTCTGTGATTCTGTGTGTGTCTCCGTTTTGTGTGTGTATCTGTGTGTGTGTGTGTGTGTGTATGTGTGTGTGTGTGTGTGTGTGTATGTGTGTGTGTATGTGTGTTTGTGTATATGAGACCAATTGCCTAAGTAGGCCAGAGGATCCCCTGCAGCTGGAGTTTCAGGCAGTTACGAGCTGACTAACAGGAGTGCTAGGACGCAGACTCAAGAGTTCCGCAGGAGCAGTTCAAACTCTTAAGCGCTGAGCCATTTCTCCAGCCTCTGTTCACTAGTATTTTAAGGTCTCTGATGATGACTGCCATCCACTGCAAGTGTTATATGCAGACAGATTCTAAATTGGGAAAGTGAAAGCTACAAGAAAACTTTATTTTGCAGATTTTACATTGAGTGCTAGCTAGGGAGGGGCTTTGGATATGCTGGGCAAGCATTTTTCCTCCAAGCTACATCCTATCCTTGGTCTTCTGAGATAAGATTTTACTATAGAGCACAGGCTGGTCTTGAATGTGCAGTCCTCTTGCCTCCCGTGTGCTGCATTGACAGGAATGCCCCGCCATGTACCATACATGATTAGTTAGTGTGGTCTCTCAACCCAAAAAGCTGAGGCTCACACAGAGAGGCACATACACATGCTCACGCTCTGCAAGCGACACAGGAGCTTTGAAACTCTAACTGGCTTTCAAACTCTGGAGCTAACAGGGGTATGAGATAAAAGAGCAACATCAAAAGACGAATTTGTAAAAGGTTCAGCTGAGCCTCTGGCCCCAGGAATCCAGTGTACAGTGCCTGTGCTACTCTGAGGAGCAATCCCTGGCATTCCTTGGCTTAGGTGTTACTGAGTCAGTGGACCTGAAGATGCCTTTCAGCACAGTGTCATCGGATGCCTTTTCCCAGGAGGCTATTCTGCTTCCCAGCCCAGGCCTCCAGGGCAGCTCTGAAGATAAAGAACTAGCTGGTTGGAGCAGAGACGTACTGGGGCAAAGGGTTGACTTGCTTAAAGTGACCAGGAAATTAAAGAAATATCGAGTAGTAGGAGGGAGTATGTCCCCAAACAGGAAGGAGAGTGTCCACAAGTCACATTCACAGGTTTCTTAGAGCTTTGCCACATCATCTGAAATTACTTAGACGGGAACATCTTCAGAATACCTGTAACTAACTATGGGCTGTACTTAGGAGTCCTTTCTAGAAAGTTCTAGAACAGTCGTTTTCAATCTGGGGCTTGCGACCTCTTTGGGAGTTAAACAACATTTCACAGGGGTCACATATCAGCTATCTTGCATGTCTGATATTTACATTCCAATTCATAACAGCAGCACAATTACAGTTATAAGGTAGCAACAAAATAATTTTATGGTTGGGAGTTGCTGCAACATGAGAAACTGTATTAAAGAATCACAACATTAGGAAGGGTGAGAACCACTGCTCTAGAGCTTGGGACTGAACCTTCTATTTCAACCACATGTACTCTCTGGGAGCCAGAGCAGGCTTGAAGGTGACAAACTCAGCAGAGGCCTCCCTGGCCTGCTTCTTCTCCCAGATGGAGAAAGGAGGGGTATGAAGGGGAACTAAAGAAGTCTCCACCTCCGTGCTGGGCCCATTGGACCTAGCTCCCACATACACTCCCACACACACACTCACTCACACACTCCATGCCATCCACTATGCTTTGGCTCAGTTGCTCCAAAGAGCTCAGATGTCTCCACTAGGGATTTTCCCGGGGCTGAAGCCTCCAGCCCTCTGCTTTCCCTGATGCAGGCCTCCCTTGCGTTTGTGTTTCTCACCTTCTAAAGAAAATGCAAAGCATTAGTCTTCAGTTGTGAGGGTGTACAGAGGAAAGAAAGATGGTTAAAATGGAAGAATTCTCACTGTATCATCCTTAGTTTGGATGTGTAGTTGCTCGAACCATGTGCTTGTGTGTGTGTGTGTGTGTGTGTGTGTGTGTGTGTGTGTGCATGTGTGTGTGTGCGCGTGTGCTGACAGCTCGAAACATCAAGTCCAGAGTTGTATCTCTTTGAAAGTTTACAAAGAGGACACAAATGAGCAACTGTGCTTCAGGCAGACATTTCATGCTTGTTCCCTAGAACAACTCTCAGAGCAATTGGGAAGTTCTTAACCTGGAACAGAGACCCTGAAAACGGAGTGGTCTCTGTTAACTAATTAAAATCAAATGTGTTATAATCAACATGCATTGATTTGTTACACCCCCCAAAAGCATATTCTAAAAGACAGTCTTGAACTATTAAAACTAGTGTCCTAACAACTTTATCTGGACTGTAAATATCTCGTTGTACATTTGACAGAAATGACTAATGCTGGAGTGTTGAGCTGTTGACCTTGTGCTCCTGGTCTGTTTGTGCATTGAAGGTATCTGTTCTTTACCTCACTGATGGGACACTCGGGAGGGGAGAGAAAGGTAATAATATCACATAGTATTAGAGTCAGAGGGTTAAAGGCTTCTTTGCAGAGGTTAGCTAGTTGTAGAAATGCAGGAGGTGTTAATGCCAAGGCTACAGATGCTGTCTGCACAACACCCCCCCCCCCCCCCATGCTAGTATGTATACGTCCTAACGACGAGCAGTGATGGCTTGGCGCTCTGTTGGTTTGCCTTCTGAGATGGCCATGTGGAATTTGGCACCAGGCTTTAGGCTGTCTGGCAAAATGTGCATTGTGTGTGTTATTGACCTGACCGACTATAGTGATTTTCGCATTGTTCATATGGGAAGTGGGGCCTGAGTTCTAATTCTATATTTAATTAGTACTGGTTGAGTACTTTTCTCCCAGGCTTTAATGCTCTGGCAGCGGGATCTTCTTCAGAAAGCTCTGGAAAGCTGATGCTGCACGGAAAAGATATTCGCCTGATCTAACCATGGGAAACATTCTAAATTTAGAGATGTGAGCTCTTTGCAGCAACTGAACAGAGCCATGGTGACAGAATGCTTTGGCCTTTCAGGACTCAGTTATTAACATACACAAGAAGAAAGACCCTCCCCGAGCATGGGAGTGGAGGAAAAGAAACCTTCACATATAGCTACCACTATGCATACTACCCAATTATAAAACGTGTGTGTGCGCGCGTGTGTGTGTGTGTGTGTGTGTGTGTGTGTGTGAATGTATGTATATATCGTCAATATGTCCATGTATGTATGTATGTTTGTATCACCAATACATCCATGTTCCAGTGAAAGCAGTGCAAGAGAGAACAGATTAGATAGATAGAGTACTGGCTGGTTTTGTGTGTCAACTTGACACAGGCTGGAGTTATCACAGAGAAGGGAGTTTCAGTTGGGGAAGTGCCTCCATGAGACCCAGCTGTGGGGCATTTTCTCAGTGATCAAGGGGGTAGAGCCCCTTGTGGGTGGTGCCATCTCTGGGCTGGAAGTCTTCGGTTCTATAAGAGAGCAGGCTGAGCAAGCCAGGAGAAGCAAGCCAGTAAGGAACATCCCTCCATGGCCTCTGCATCAGCTCCTGCTTCCTAACCTGCTTGAGTTCCAGTCCTGACTTCCTCTGGTGATCAACAGCCATGTGGAAGTAAGCTGAATAAACCCTTTCCTCCCCAACTTGCTTCTTGGTCATGGTATTTGTGCAGGAATAGAAACCCTGAGTAAGACAGATAGAATAGAGGAATTGGGGTCCATGTCATGCAGAAGTATACAGTCACGCTGAGGATTCAGATACCATTCCACCTGCCCAATGGGACCCACACAGGAGAAAATGGTTCAAAGAGAGTCTGGGTGATCAGCATGGGTACAAGCGTATGTTGCCAATCAGGTGGTAGGCCTTAGTCTGTTTAGTAATAATTGCAGGAGTCCCAGTTTAGGGCTAGGTAAAATGAGAGATTAAACCCCTGAGAAAGGTACCGTAAGCCACTTAAATATCACAGATGAGGGGCAGGATCCACTCACCTGAGGAAGTGCCCCTAATAGGAAGCCTCTGGCGTCTGCCTTGGCCGTGATTCAGTGCTGCCTCTGAGGTCGCCCGTTGCCATCTTGTTTGCTCCTCCGTCCATACTCCGGCTGTTTCCTAGAACCTGTGGGCTATAAATGCACAGAGGAGGTCAGCCTCTACTCATTATTAGCTTCTCAGCTGTGCTTCTGCAGTTGTGAGGTGGCTACTCTGTCTTGGAACTTCTCAAGGAAGAGTCTGCAGAGTCATCTCAGAGTTGAAAGTGTACAAAATGCTAGACCATTGCAGGGTCATGCTTGCGAGCAGTGTGGGGAAATGCTTGCCACACAAGCCCATTGTCTTTTCATCTGCCTTGGTCTTAACCCCGCTAGAGGAAGGCCTGGTATCTTCAGTGTCTTCTGTGGCAGGAAACAGGCTCTTGGATGTCTTAAAGCCTCTGTCCCTCTGCCTTTCCTTAACTTCCCAACGTCTGGTGAGCTGCTTGCCTCTGGGATGAGTTAGGATACTACCAACGATGCACTTTGGTTGTTGGATTTGAAGGATTTTTTTTTTCCTGTCACCTGTACTGTTGTAGATGGGCCTCGCTCATGTGACAGAGCTAATTTCCTTTCAATGTGATGGATAGCTTCCAACATTTTTATTATAAAAAGCAAAACATGTAAGTAAACATGTGTGTAGCTATTCACACACAGGAAGAAGATTTCAGCTTTTTAAGCAAGTAGATTTGGTACTGGATGTTATAAAGTTATATACTGGGATCTATGAGACTGGTTCTAGGGCCCCCATACATACCAAAGCTTGTAGATGCTTTGGTCACTGATTTTAAAAAGTGTAGCATTTCCCTAGAACCAACATCCACCTTCTCTTATGCTTCGAATCATCTCTGGATTACTTGTGGTACGTTATGCAAAGTACCTTCTGGGTTAAACAGGGTTAATTTGCTCTTTTATTGAAAGAATCATGAGACAAAAATAGTCTTTACATGTTCAGTACAGACATAATATATATATATATATATTTTTTTTTCTGAATGTTTCTGGCATGCCATTGATTAAACTCCTGAGCGCGGGACCCACAGATTCAGAACCTGTGGCTGTAGAGGGCCTACTGCACTTTGTCACTTATGAACCCCAAATCCCTACCACAAGTGCATTGTCATGCATCTTTCTCCGCTCTGAGGCAGCTGAGAGCGGAGTATACAATAGTTGTCAAACTGTTCCAAATCTCGCCTTCTCACATGTTTCTTCTATATCTGAAATGTGTAGAGGGACAGGAAAAACATGTGTTTTCAGAAGGAGCTACTGAACGCATACCCAGCAGTGAGGGGAGAGGAGGGTGAGCAATGGAGACCAACAAGAGACAGCTCTAGATTGGGCCCGGTTGACAGGCTAGTGTAAATTGATGCAAGGTGACGTCTGAGATAGTCCATTGAACCAGTAAGACCAGCTTCAGCATTGACAGAAGTATGCAAAGAAATACAGCCAAGCGTAACCTGCACAGACATTCCAGGAAGCCACTGAGCGGACAGGGATGGCGTGTGTCCTTCTGGGGTTCATTGCAGAGCATAGCTACAGTAGAACCTGTATTGTAAAAACAACATAGGGATTTGTGGAGAACAGGAAAGGAAATGTCTAAAACACTTTTTTTTTTTTTTTTTTTTTTTTGAGATAAGGTCACAACTGTGTAGCACTGCCTTTGGAATTCACTTCTGAGTGTTGGAATTAAAAGTATGCACACCCCCACACACACAGTTTTTTCTTTTTTCTTTTTTCTTTTCTTTTTTCTTTTAGATTTATTTTCATTATTTTATGTGTATGCGTACACTGTAGCTGTACAGATGGCCGTGAGCCATCATGTGTGTGGCTACTCTCCAGCCCCGCTCGCTCCGGCGTAATTCACTGTAGCTGTCTTCAGACGCACCAGAAGAGGGCGTCCGATCTCATTATGGGTGGTTGTGAGCCACCATGTCGTTGCTGGGATCCGAACTCACGACCTTGGGAAGAGCAGTCAGTGCTCTTACCCGCTGAGTCATCTCGCCAGCCCCAGTTCTTTTCTTTATTTATGCGTACATGTGTTTGCATGTGTGAATTTATGTGCACTCTCTGCATATAGGAGCCTAGAAGGCCAGAAGAGCAAGTAGAATTCCCTGAAACTGGGGTTTAAGACAGTTGTGAACCATCTATGGGTGCTGGGGACAAAATCTAGGTCCTCTACAAGAGCCATAAACTCCCCGAACCATCAAGGCATTTCTTCAGCCTCTTGAAACAGCTTTTATGATAACCAACATTCTTTTTTTATTGGTTTGTTTTATTGTTGTTTTGTTTTGTTTGTTTTTCAAGTTAAGGTTTCTCTGTGTAACTGTCCTGGCTGTCCTGGAACTCACTCTGTAGACTTAGCTAGCCTTGAACTCACAGAATTCAAGAAAAGATGAAAAAACTGATCTTTTATTTATTGCTTGTCCAAATACTTTGTCTTTTGTCCATTTTGCTATTCTTTTTTTGGCTACTTTTGATTACTACTGCACTCTCCCACTCTACCCCCCCCCCCCCCCCGTGAATGTCTCAGTGGCTTGGTGACAGGAATCAAAAGACACCTTCCAGGATGCCATCATGGTCATCCTACTGCCTCTGCCTCCTGAATACTGAGATTAAAGGAGTGAGCTACCACCAACATTCTTTTTTCTTTTTGCATCCATCCATCCATCCATCCTCCCATCTGTCTGTCTGTCTGTCTGTCTGTCTGTCTATCTAGTGTATGTGCTCATGTACGTGTATGTGTGTGTCTATGTGTGTAAGTCGTAGGACAACTTCTGAGAGTTGCTTCTTTCCCTCCGCCAGGGATTGAACTCATGTCGTCAGGTTTGTCAACGAGTACCTTTACCTACTAGGCCATCTCTCTGGCCCAGTCAATGCTTTTCTTACATCAATTAGGCCGGAACCTACTACCGTGTTGGCTTTAACTGTTTTCGAGGACCTTGGTTATGACCTTTGTCAGTCCCCTGTGCTTGAGGGGTTTCTACATTGGTTGTATTGATTTTTAGACTTGTTTCAGGCACACTAATGCTTCTTTCAGGTGAAATGAAAATCACCTGGATGATGCCACTGTGTACATTGGTCCTTTAAAGAGTGTCAAATCTTCTGTAACAACCCTGTGACCATCGTCCTCTTAATGGTTAACACTGTTAATCCCACGATGATGAGCATGCTCTGTTCCCCATGAGGTATCAGGCCTCTTGCTTGGCTTTCTCTTTTCAGCTCTTGCCTCTGTTCAAAATGAAGTCTAAAAGAGGACTCTTATTTCCAAAAGCAACTCTGAGTTGGTAGAGTAGGAACTGGGCAACCAGCCCAGTCTGTCACGTTGTTTGACTGTTTCTGACAAAAGCGGCTCCCTAAAAACCCTAGATTAGCTTCAGACCCTCTAGCCGTCTGCCTCCACCTACCAAGTGCTGAGATCCCAGTGAGGAGGCTAACTGTAGTTTGACTTATTAAATTTTCTCACAATATATTTTGATCACTCACCCTCCCCAAAACTGATCTTTTATTTATTATTTGTCCAAATACTTTGTCTTTTGTGCATTTTGCCATTGTTGTTGCTATTTTTGATTACTACTGCACTTCCCCCCCTCCCCAGGGAATTTCTCAGTAGCTTGGTGACAGGAATCAAAAGACACCTGCCAGGATACCGTCATGGTCATCTTGCTAGCTATAATCAGAGGTAAAAGAGTTGGAGTGGAAAGTTATCAGGCTTGATAATATGGGGACGAATTATTCATAACATTGGACATCTTGAAAAATTAAATGAATTTTTACTAGAAATCCACTAAGCCAGATATTCACACAGCTGCTAGACTAATAAAGGTCATTTATGTTCTCGATGAGCTCCAGTTTATCCCCAGACACTGGCATACACAGAGCCAGTAAGAGGAATGAGCGTTCTGCACCTGTATGTGCAAAGCCATGTCTGAATCCAGAGGAGCAGGGTCCTCCCAAGATGCAAGGGCTTTTAGAGAGAAGGGGATATTTGAAGCAATCTTAAAAGAATGCTAATACAGAACACTAAGTTGGCTTTTTCAGAGTCTCTTTGTTGTTGTAGTTGATGCCCAGTAAGAGTCATGACACTTCAATGAGAGAAGGTGCCAGCTGACATGTGCATGCTGCCGTCTCACCTAGGCAAGCTTTTGGTTAAGAAAGAAACTTGCCTTTCTCTTCATGCTGCTGCCTGGCCTCCTGCCACTTTGCGGAACATGGGTCTGGATTTTTCATAAGTGACATTTCCTATTACCTTAGGTTTAATTAAAGAGAGATGCTCTTTCTGGTTCCCCTGTAATTGACAGTGGTAGCCGACCCTTTAACTCTGAGTTCCTGCCCTGCAGCTCCCATCTGTAACAGTTACTTAATCATCTGTACACTCAGGCTAGCAGTTGCTTCAGGACTTGCTACTGATTTATTGCAGTGATGGGGATCAAACTTGGACTTTTACATGCTAGGCAGGTGCTTGACACTCCGCTGCGCCCACCTACCCCCATCCTGAGGAAATTGTGGGTGAACGGGCGAGGAATCTGGTTAAATCATCACTCCTGGTTCATTTGGCTAGAAAGGTCATACTTCTTATGTTGGATTTTCCAAAACCTGGGCACAATAATAAGTCCCCATCCATTTTATGGTGCATTTGAAATGAGTCTTTGAAATGACCATAGAGCTTCGCTTTATTGGCTTTATCTTCCCCTGCTAAATTAACGTGCTGACCTCCTGCCAAGGTTTGTCCTTTTAAAAAAGGATTGCCTTAAACATTCACTAAGAAACATATAGCAAGTGAACGTTTAGGCAGAGGCATGAAGGCTAATGTTTGAACCCAGGCACCCATTCTCTCAGGGCTTATCACTTGGAAAGCAGGAGTACTGCTGACTTTTCTCTGAGACCAGGAGTCCTTGGTCTCTCTTATATGCAGCCCTCATGATAGAATAGTTTTGATTTTTTTTTTTTTTTGCAAGAAAGCTTGGAAGTTGGGTATGCTGGCTGACGCCTCTACGTCCCTGCATCGGGAGGCAGAGGCAAGCGCATTACAAGTTCACAGCTAGCTTAGGCGACATAGAGCTCCAGATCACCCTGCGCTGCACACTGGGGCTCTGTCTCTGGGAAAGAAAGGAGGAAGGAAGGGAAAGAGAGGAGAAGGAAGGAAAAGGAGGGATGTGAAGGACAGCTGCGGTCTGTCCGTACAATGCAGACACTTGTTAAGTATTATGCCCTTTCCATTTCTAAAGATGAGGGAATCTCGTACTATGGAAACAAAAATAATCAATGTATATTGAGACCAGGTTGGTCTCAAACTCACAGAGATCTGCCTACTTCCACCACCACTTCCCAGGTGTGAAACATTTTAAGCTTCCATATCTCTGTTTGGAAAAGATAGTGAAAGGTCTTCAAGATTGTGGATGTAAGGAAACAGTCTTGCTCATGGAACACCGGGCAGTCGCATGAATTCTGGCCTAGGTTCCTGGTGCTCACCTAGTTGTCTGGTCCCATGAACACTGATCTTGTGACATTGTATCGTCATCTTTGGCCTAATTAGCAAGCGTGAATAGTAATGTGATGGGTTATGCCTCTTCACTGGGAAGGGGAGCTTGTCTTTTCTCTCTTTCCATGGTCCTCAAGAGCAATCCTGACTTGGGCCTCCAGACTCCAGAGTAAGGCAATATCTCTGTGTATTCCCCACCACACCCTATGCCTTTCTATTCTTATCGAAGGGAGATGGGTGCAATTGCCAGATTTCTGTGAGAATTATAGGGTTTTCACATCATCTTGGAGAAAATTACTAAGAATCAATGTCACTGGGAAAAACTATATTCTTAATTTGCCTGTAATTTTTCTTTTAATGGGTACTTTGGCTCCATTTTCAAAGCACACTCAGAGCTTTCTTTCCCAATTTGGCATCACAATTATTTCTTTAAATGCCTTTAATTTTAGGATTATTTTCTCCTTTGATTGACATAAAGTGTATCATTCCCGAAGGGAAAATATCAACACATATTTGAATAAGGGACTTAATAATACTGAGTTTGAAATCACCTACCTAGGAGTGAATGCTAGTAGCTGTAAATACTAGGGAAACTACTCTGTATAACCAACACATATATGGGAATTTTGAGATTTTGGATCATGAGTGCTAATTTCAGTTCTCAGTATAACTATTTATTATTTCTCACTAAGAGAATAAGAATAGGAATGATTATATTGTACTCATAGGCTTTTTAACTTCTTCCCCTGTGCAGTTTGTTCTAGCTCAGGGTGTTGCTTTGGACTTTAATATGTTCAAATGAAGACATTTCATTCTAGTCTGATGCAGCCTTCTATAAGGTAAAATAGGCCCTATGGAGAGGTTCATGTATTTCCTCCCATTTTAAGCTGGTCCTAGGGAACACAGAAAGACCAAACCCCATGGTGATGCTCACTAGACCTGGACCTCTGGCAGGAGGGGCTTAAGACAAACTTTCCCATAAACTCAAATGCTACCAGGGTAAAGGGTACCTCCTGCCTCCTCGCTTCTCTCCACATGATCAACACCCTTTCTCTATGGATGGAAATCTGCTTAAAGAATATAATCAAATAAGGACAGTTACCAGGAAAATCACTTAGTAATGCCAGTATCTAGACTAGGAGTCAGGAGGGCTCAGAACCAAACGAGGCTTGTCCTGCATCTGACTCACTATGTGACCTTAGCCACTTGGATAATTTTTGGACTTGGTCATCATGCCTACTAGAGAAACATTCATATTGCAGGTCTAACTGAGTAATGTCTGAATTTTCTCTCAACTCTAAAATGTCTCTTCTAAACAATCAATTGTAAAAAAAAATGTGTTCTAGGCTGGAGAGGTGGCTCAACAGCTAAGAACATGGGCTAATCTTCCAGAGGACCCAGGTTTGATTCCTACCACCTATACGCCTCACAGCCATCTTTTTTTGTTTTGGTTTGGTTTTTCGTTTTTTTTTTGAGACAGGGTTTCTCTGTGTAGCCCTAGCTGTCCTAGAAGTCATTCTGTAGACCAGGCTGGCCTTGAACTCAGAAATCCTCCTGCCTCTGCCTCCCAAGCACTGGGATTAAAGGCGTGTGCCACCGCTGCCTGGCCCTCACGGCCATCTTTTTTTTTTTTTTTTTTTTTTTTTTTAAGATTTATTTATTTATTTTATGTATATGAGTACACACTGTAGCTGTACGGATAGTTGTGAGCCTTCATCTGGTTGTTGGGAATTGACTTTTTAAGACCTCTGCTCACTCCAGTCCACCCCGCTTGCTCAGTCCATGCTCGCTCTGGCCCAAAGATTTATTTATTATTATAAATAAATACACTGTAACTGTCTTCAGACAGCACCAGAAGAGGGCATCAGATCTCATTACGGATGGTTGTGAGCCACCATGTGGTTGCTGGGATTTGAACTCAGGAACTTTGGAAGAGCAGTCGGTGCTCTTACCCACTGAGCCATCTCACCAGCCCACCTCACGGCCATCTTTAACTTCAGTTCCAGGGGATCTGAACTTTCTTCTAGTTTGTTCCAGCACCAAACATGCAGGCAGAACATGCATGCATGTGTGCACATGCAGACACACACAAGACTGTGTTCTTACTGCCATATTCTAAGGAGCTATACTGGCACCAAGCAAGCTATCTTGTCACTGATGAGAATAAAAAAACTGAGCTCACATTCTAACATTCTACCCAAAATAGATACAGCAATTCTAGACACATTCTAGCCGAACTAAGTTAGCTGTTAAGAAGTTACAGGTTTGGTCTACAGAGATGGCTCAGTGGTTAAGAGCACTCACTGCTCTTCCAAGGTCTGAATTCAATTCCCAGCACCCACATGGCAGCTCACGACTGTCTTATCCTGTCTTCTGGTATGCAGATGTACATGCAGAAAAGTACCCATATCTATATAAATACGTAAATGAATAAATATTAATGAAGGAGGAAGAAAAGGAGGAGGAGGAAGAGGAGGAGGAAGAGGAG
>JADRCD010225027.1:14333-36373 GCA_019843815.1 Montemys delectorum | reverse complement strand
TGTAAAGGATGTTTGTGATGTGTTTAGTAGTTTTAAAAGCAAACATTTTTGTTTGCTTTTTTACAATTATGAGAGCAATATATCTAGTAAGGTTAATTTGGAAACTATAAAAAACTATCCAAAAAACAGTAGGACTTTGAGCTTCCAGTTTGGTGGAAAATGTCTAGCACTGTTTGTTTCTACTGCAGTGTAGCTCTGCAGTCTTGGATATCACACTAACCTGTTGGAATCTGTTGGTTTCTTGTCTCAAAAGTGAAAGAGAATATGTGAACTTTCAGGTCATTTTCTTATTGCAGAGAAAGAAAAGACAGGAAGAGGGCTCATCTTGATGGGAACCTGAGTTCTATGGCAGGGATCCACATGCTGGAGAGACAGAACCTACCCCTATGACTTGTCCTTTTACCCCCATGAGTGTAGTGCACTACCCCTCAATGTAGTTTTAAAAAAAAGGAAGAAAGAAAAATTCCATGACTTCAGTGCAGAGCAGTTAGTTGCTGACATTGCCGATTATGCTTTGGGTCCTGATGGCATTGCTGGATTTCTGACTTTTGCAGAAAAACTACTCTTTTAGCCTTGGTAGTGTTTCCAAGTAAGAATGGAGTAGCTTATGACCAGTGATGTTCTCTCTTGATGGAGAAAAAGTATTTGCAGATTACTGAAATAGTTTTACTCATCATTTGTCCTTGTTAAATGTTTTCCTTTGGCTTCTTATTAGCTTACAGTACAAAATCTAAATCGTCTAAGACTGCCTTTTTCTGGCCCAGTCTGCATTTCCTTAGAAGTTTACTTCCTACTATTTTGTTGTTAGCCTAAGTCACCTAATATTACCTTTCTAGACTTGTGTTTTAAATCTTGGGTTCTGTATTGATTATTGCAGTACCCCTTTCTATGTGTGGCTGTTAGACATTTGAAATCTGGCTAGTCTGAATTATGTCATAAAGTGTAAATAAATTACAATACACACCAGCTATTGTAATAGTGCAAACGTGTAAAATACCTGTGTTTTTAAAGTGTTGATTACATATTGAAATATTACTTTGGATACATTGGGTTAAAGAAATTACTATTTAATGGATTTTTATTTCAGTTTTTGAAGCAAATTCTGCCTATGTCGCTTACGGTATCCTTGAACTCTGAGCTCACAGGGCTCTTGGCTCAGTTTTCTGAGTACTGAGATTATAGGTGTATGCTATTGCACTCCCCCCCCCCCCCCCCCCCAAAAAAAACCTTTTCTTTTCCTGTTAGCAGAAGTTACCCATCTGTGCCTAAGATTAAGTAGGGTGACATTATTGAAATATTCTGTAATCCTTCCTTACCTCCCATTACCATTTATACAGGCATAGGGATTAGTGTAATTTTCTTTTTTTCCCTATCCCAAAACAGGCCATTTAAACTTTTTTTCTGTTTTCATTGACTATGTGTGGATACTTATTTTATGTCAATACATTTTGATTTCTTTTCTTTCAAAATAATTGGTATTCCATTTTGTGGATATACTTGGATTTTATTTGCTTTTGAGACAGGGCCATGCTCTAAACCAATGGCTGGCTTTGAACAAGTAGCTATCCTCCAGTCTCTGTCCTGAACAATATGATTGCATCCAGGTGTTCGCCATTATGCCTGTCTTACCAGTCCCATATTGATTAATGGTAAAATTGTTTCCAGTTTTTTCTCTTGTATTATAAGTAGTACTGTCTTTCTCTGTGAGACTGTTTTGTATAATAAATTCTTATATATGCATGTTCTCTAAGAGAAGGTGTGCAGACTTCGTAGGAAGTACCTAATGTCAGATCTTCAGAACTTGTATCCCAGCTGACAGTGTCTGTATTCTTCCCTGTGGCAAGCATTGGTCTATTTTTACTTTTCTAATCTGCCAGCTGAACAGTTACTCCTGCTACAGAATTACTTGCTGTACTGAGAGTTACTAGCTTCTTGGTGGATGAATTTTGTTCTAAAATCTTTTGTATTGCTAACAGTGTAAATGAAGTACTATGTACAAAGAAAGTATATGCATATTTGTGTCTGTTAATGGCAGTAGTCTCCAAAATATGCTTCTGTGTCATAAAAATTACTTTGACCTGAAAGCATTTGCAAACAGAATTTTGTCCTGAACTTCTTACCTGCCTGTGAAGCAGAGCTTTCCAAAAGAACTCCCTTGTCATACATAGACTTTTAAGCTCCTCTGGGGACTCTTCCTTTTAGAATTTTGAGTGAAATCAGGGAAGATTGACTCTTGTTAGAGGGAATTAGTCGCCACACATAAACAGACATGGCTAAAAATCCAAATCAGCACTTACGGATCCTAAAAGTTACTTGTTTTTATGCTCTTTCTATCACTTGGGCTTCCTTGGTAAGAAGTATCTTACCTGTGGCTATCCTCCAGTTCTCAGTCCTGAGCGATATGATTGCATCCAGGTGTTCACCATTATGCCTGGCTTACCAGTCCCATATTGATTAATGGTAAAATTGTTTCCAGTCTTTTTCTCTTGTGTTATAAATAATGCTGTCTTACTCTCATGAGACAGATTCTAATGAAGGTGGTGTGTGTGTGAGTTTACTGCTGAAAAGCTAGTTGCTGAAAGTAAAGAAAGCAGAGGAAAACCTTTTTCTCCTTAGTAATGGCTAAATTCATTTCTAGTCCCAACATCTGAGTAGAGATGAGAAAAATGATGTTTCTCTAAAAATACTTGAAAATAATATTATTTAAAAATATATAAAAATGCTTTAAGCATGAGTAAAATTGCTTTAAACTGAGTTTTCCAAAATCCGTTCTCCAAAACTAAAGACTTGTTAAGTGTTGTCGAATATTCAGTTAGATATACTTCTTCACAAAGTCTTCCACCTTTGCATATATTCTGTAGCTGTAATACTATTTTTTAGATGAGTGGCATAATAACTCGGCTCTAATTGTATGACATCTTTGTTCTTCTTAAATTTATTTTCATATCAATTTGGCTGAAAGAGTAAATTGGTTGTCTAGGTTTTTCTTATCATATCATTGAGGAATGACAGAGTCATTTAAGTTTGTTGTAGATTTTATTTTTATTTTGTGTGTGAGTGTTTGCCTGAATGTATGTCTGCACCATAGATGTGCGCTGCTCGCAAAGGCCAGAGAGGATGTTATCTCCTGGGATTGAAGAAAATGGATTTCTTTCTCCTGGCCATTATCAATTGCAAGTAGCTTCTTAGCTAGGGCTAAGACTCTGTGTCTACTTGTCCTTCTCTGTGCTGACATTTTTTATCTGGTTTGAACTTGTGTAGTTCTTGTGCTTGCTATTGCAGTCTCTGAGTTCATTTGTGCATCAGTCCTGCTATTTCTGGAAAATACTATTTCCTTGGAGTAGTTCACCTTCTCTGGCTCTTAAATCATTCTGCCTCTTCTTCTGCATAGATTCTTTAGACTTGAGAGGAGGAGCCATTTAGGACTGAGTGCTTCAAAGTCTCACTCTCTTCACATGGTTTGGTTGTGAGTCTCTGTGCTAGTGTAAGAAGAAGCTTTTCTGATTAGGGTTCAGCAGTGCACTGATCTATTGATATAGCAAAAGTGTATCAGGAGTCCTTTTACTGGTATAATCATTAGATTTTCCCCTAGGGTCTATGACCTATTTAGGTTTAGGTTCTTTTTCTCATTAACAGTGTCAGGTGTGGTTCTATCATATGAATCAGGCTTAAATCCAATCAGAAGGTAGTTGATTACTCATGTAACATTTGTGCCATTATTGCATTAGTGTGTATTTTGAGGCAGGTTGGTTGATATTGTAGCTTGTAGGTTTTGTAGCTGGGCGAGAATGACGACTACTTCTCTTTTTCAGAAGCATGTCTAGTGCCTTTGAGCACCATGAACACTAGTCAGTAAAAGTGAAGCCACCAGTTGAGTGCTAGCTCTTTTTCTCAATGTTTGATGACATAGGAATGTGGTGGAGAATAACTGATAGCATTGGGAGCATTCTGTAAAGTGTGTGGTGATCTAAGGGACCCCTCCAGTCAATGCCTCAAAAAGATGTGACCCATTCTTGAGCCTCGGATTTTTATTTGATAGCATATGATGTCTAGTTGGGACATTATCTCTCCCATTATATGATAAGTAACTCCATTTAAATACCATTTATATATTTGCATGTAATATGTGTATATGTATGTTTCTACAGTAGTAGGTTTCCATAAAAAGTTTAATTAAATAAATCTGGTCAGGTGTTCTGTTTTGGTAAATATTGCTGAATGAATCCAAGGTTCTCATGAACTTCTCATGAAAAAAATAGCTGCTGGGGAGGGAACAGAAGTAGTAAGAAGTGGTTGAGTAGAAGTAGTTCTATTTGTTACTTATTGAAAAGTGCAGGGAATTAAAGTTAGAGCCTCATACATATTAGGCAAGCATTCTACCATGGCCTTATATTCCCAGCCCATGGAAGTACTTTATGTGGGGAAACAGGCAGGAGTAGGAACTCCCCCTTTTCTTAGGGTCCTACTAAAGACCCTTGTACACCAAATTCCATTTTACTTTTCTGTATGAAGCTATGATGCTGTCATTCACAATCTTTTGGTCTTTTCAGTGTTGTTTCTAAATGTGTTCTGATTCTCCATATAATCTTGGCATGAGATGTATTTTCATTTTGCTTTAGTTTTAAAATACATACATGTTAATTCTTTTATGTAGGATATTAAGCCAAATATGGAATTATATGTCAAATCTTGGGAACATTAAATAAGTACTAATTTAATTTTTTTTTGGTTTGTTTTGTTTTTGTTTTTCGAGACAGGGTTTCTCTGTATAGCCCTGGCTTTCCTGGAACTCACTCTTTAGACCAGGCTGGCCTCGAACTCAGAAATCCGCCTGCCTCTGCCTCCTAAGTGCTGGGATTAAAAGTGTGCACCACCACCGCCCAGCTCTAATTTAATATCTTATGTAATTTTTTGGCAGTGTTGGATATTGAACCCCCCTTTTTTTTTTCGGTGATTCCAGGCAAGTACTGTGCCACTGATATCCCAGCCCTATATTTTTACTTGGTATAGGGCATTTTTGAGGTTTATGAAGATTTAATTATTTTTCAACCGTTATGTAAATTCTGTGGACTTGAGTTTAGGGAATATAGAATAGTGACATACAAAATTGAGATATACTAAGTAATACTTAACATTTTCTTACTGTGAGATCACTGTGAATCCTACATATGAATCTTATTAAATCCCACAAGTATCTGTGATGTAGGTGCTGTTACCAGTTCCTTTGACGAATAAGGAAACTGAATATGCAAAGGTTAGTTCATCTTCAAGAGCTATACAGCTATAACATGGTAAGACTTCCTGACTTACTTTAGGGTCCTTGTGTATTTTTTGAAAAAGTCACATATCAGAAGCCGATCTTGAACTTCTGATCCACCTCTGTCTTCCAAGTGCTGGGTTTACAGATATGAACTGCCATGACCATTCTTACTTGTGATTATTTTAAAAGTATTTATATTTTATGTGTATGAATAGTTTGCCTGCATGTATGTATGTGCACTGCATGTGTGCCTGGAGCCTACTTGGTCAACTGAGGTATCAGATCCCCTACAACTGGTGTTATGGATGGTTGTGAGCTATCATGTTGGTGCTTAGAACCAAACTGGGGTCCTCCAAAAGGTGAGTATTCTTAACTATTGAGCCTTTCTCTAGTGTCCCCTACTTTATTTTTAGTTATGTGTGTGTCTGTCTGTCAATGTCTGTGTACAGACACATACACATTTGTGCTGGTACCTGAAGAGTGTCAGATCCCCCAGAGTTAATTGGTGTTTTGTGATTTACCTGACCTGGGTGCTAGGAAATGAATCCTGGTCCTCTGGGAGAACAGGATAGATTTTTTTTTTCTTCTTAAAACAGGTCTTTGAAAATATTGAATTTTTTTTTTTTTTTTTTACATGTGTTTTGCCTGCACGTATGTCTGTACCACATGCATGCCTTGCTGCCCAAGAGGGCAGAAGAGGGTGTTGGATCTTCAGGGACAGAAGTTAACAGATGACAGTGAGCTGCCATGTGGGTGCTGGGAATCGGGTCCCCTGGAGCAGCCAGTGATTATAAATACTGAGCCATCTCTATAGCCTGCAAAATAAGTGATGCTAACAGAACAGTTGGAAACAGGAAAGCCATGAGAAAAACAAAGTTTCTCATCATACTACTCAAAACTAACATCTGTAAATAGTAATATAGATACTTTAAGTTGAAATCATTACCTAATGTTGCTCTCATAACTTAAGATTTTGAGTAAATAAACTGTTCTTGATGCTTGAACCTAAAATTAAAGAAACTTCAGAGTAAGGGATAGTGTCTAAATACAAAGTTTGAAGATGTAACTAGGTTATATGCAGTTATGTCCTTCCCTACATTCTTCCTCCCCTCTCCTCTCCTCTCCTCTCCTCCCCTCCCCTCCCCTCCCCTCCCCTCCCCTCCCCTCCTCTTCTTTTCTTTTTCCTTTTTGGTTTGTCATTAACCTTTTTGGTTAATACACAGGGTTTCTCTGTGTAGCTCTGGCTGTTCCAGAATTCTCTCTGTAGAACAGGCTCTCTTTAAACTCACAGAGATCCGTCTGCCTCTGCCTCTCAAGTGCTCTGATTAAAGGCCTGAGCCACCACCGAAATGTGTAGCCCTTGATGGGCTTGAACTGGTGACCCTCTTGCCTCCACCTCCTTCAGCAAATCCTTCTGCCTGCATCACCACAACTGGCCTGTTGGAAGGTAAGACCTAAACTCGGGAGGGTTTGAAAAAAAAAAAAAAAAAAAAAAAGGTGGCAAAAAGCTAGTACCTCTAGCACAAAGAACAGACTTCTAACATCTGCTGGGCAGCTGGGCATTCTTTATTCATGAGTTCTGTTGCAGAAATAGCATTTTTTTAAAAAAATAAAACTATGTCTGAGACACATTAAGTATATATTCATATTAGTAACTATGGTAAGTTCATTTTTACCTTTCAATGTATATTTAATTCATCTTTAAGTGTACTTCTGTTTCCTATGAGTTATTCAGATTTTTTTTTCTAAAAATAACAGAACCTTTAGGGGATTAAATTTAGATTTCCTGCTTATCTCATCAGTGCTAAGTCAGTATATTATGAGATTATACATCAGGAGCTCTTCAGTGGTCCTGGCATATGATACTGTTGTATACTACTTTATCTCTCAGGATTCCAGGATGATCTTGGACCTTGGACCAAGACTGGGTTGTGAGAAAGCATGAGAAAGCTTTAGAGTAACCCTGTAGCTGGGAAGGAGTACTTTTTAAAAACAAGACTTCCAAAAAAAAATTCATGCGGGGCAGTGGTGGCACACACCTTTAATCCCAGCACTTGGGAGGACTTGGGAGGCAGAGGCAGGTGGATTTCTGAGTTCGAGGCCAGCCTGGTCTAAAGAGTGAGTTCCAGGACAGCCAGGGCTACACAGAGAAACTCTATCTCGAAAAAAACCAACCAAAAAAAAAATTCATGATTTTTATATTACACAGACTTAAGGAAAAAGGAAATAAAAAGAGAGAAGCTAGTCAACTAGACTAGCAAAATCAGATAAAGACCGCTGAGAGAAAAGAGAGAAGAGATACCAGTCAATTAAAAATGTGTGTTAAATCTGTAGATTAAGGCTAGCCCAAAGATTGAAGGATAATTTTACATTTAGAAAGCTATAGTATCATTTACACTATATTAATAAGAAAGACTATTTTAGTTCAAGACAAAAAAAAAGTAGATAAAATTGAGTATGAGTATTAGTCCCTACTGGTTGCCCCTTCCCTCCTTCCCTCTGTCCTTCCCTCCTTCCCTCCTTTCTTCATTTCTCTTGGGTTTTCAAGACAGGGTTTCTTTGTGTAGCTTTGGCTGTCCTGGAACTTGTTCTGTAGACCAGGCTAACCTTGAACTAAGAGATCCACCTGCCTTTGCCTCTAAAAGTGTTGGGATTAAAGGCATGTGTCACCACTGCTGGACTATGAGTGCATCTTTAATGCCATTGTTACTAATAGAGGCTTTAGCTATTGGAATATTAGAAGCTAAAGAAAAGATATAAGGCTGGAGAGAATGCTTAGTGGTTAATAGCATTTATTGCTCTTGCAATGGGATCTAAGATTCACAACCACCTGTTAACTCCAGCTTCAGAAGGATCTGATACCTCTGGCCTCCATGAGTTTTAAAAGTGTGTGTGAGTGTGCAATTTTTTTTTTTCTTTTGAGGGGAAAGTCAAGAGTGTATAGTGTTTACCAATGTATTTTGCCAGGTATACAGTGTACCTAAGAAAAGTCAAGATGGTCAACTGAGAAACTACTAATTAGGTGACTGGAATATGAATATAGTGAGCAAAAGGTTTCCTGTAGGCCAGCAACAGCTGATTGGGACTTTCACCAGTTGCTACATTTGCTATGTGTGTCTGCTGATCTTTGGCCTACTGGGCAGTTTCCATCCCAGACAGGCTTTGAATGGTAAGAACACTCTGGAAGATAAAGCTTTCAGTTTCCTGCTTATCTCCATAGAGAAAAATCCATTGTTTTGAAGGGTCAGTGGCAAACAGAAATCTAGTTGCTTTCTGAGTGCACCTAGAGAGCCAAAACTATACTCTGATGTCCATCAGTATAAAAATAAACTTAAAAGAAGTTTATAATCAGAGGACATGTACCACTGAGTAGCCTGCAATCTGGAGGGCAGAAGCCCTGTTCTGCTACAATTCCAAAAAGTATATTAAGAGAAATTGAAAGAGGCTTTCTCTAAAGTTAGCTTTTAAAAAAAAAGTAATACGGGGGCTAAAGAGTTAAATAAGAGCTGCTCTTCTAGAAAACAGGATTTTTTTTTTCCTAGCACCCACCATCGAGCTTAAAACTCAATGTCTGTAACTCCAGCCCAAGGGATCTGATCCACCTTCTTGCCTCCAAGGCTACCTACTCACACGATGCATACACTTAAAGCGTAAATACAAGAACATTAATCCTAAGCATGGTGTTGTGTGCCTTAATTCTAGCATTTAGTAGGAAAAGGCAGATGGATCTCTGAGTTCAAATCCATCCTGGTCTACAGATCAAGTCCAGGACTGCCAGGGATACATGGAGAAACTTTGAATTGAAAAACAAAAAGACCAAACCAAACCAACTAAATCATAAAAATAAAAAATTTAAAAAATGTAGCAAGTACTTACAGGTAACACAGAATTCAACCAGTACATAGAAAGTGAGCTGCCCCTGAGGCTCCTGTTGCTTTTCTTTTTTTCCCTCAGTTTACTTCTCATGGTAATCACCTTTAATTGTTTCATGTATCTTGCTGCCTAGTTTTATGTCAACTTGACATTAGCTAGACATCTGAGAGCAGGCAAAGCCAATCGAGAAAATGCCTCTATAATATTGGGTTGTAGGCAAGTCTGTAGGGCATTTTCTTAATTAGTGATTGATACAGGAGGCCTTGGTCCATTGTGGGGGTGGGTGGGGGATACTCTTGGGCTAGTGGACATAGGTTCCATAAGAAAACAGGCTGAATAAGCCCTGGGGAGCAAGCCAGTAAGCAGGAGTCCTCCATAACCTCTCTACATCAGCTCCTGCCTCCAGGTTTCTGCCCTTACTTCCTTTGATGATGAACTGTGATTTGAAAGAACAAGTGAAATAAACTAGTTTCTCCTCAAGTCGTTTTTGGTCATGGAGTTTCATCTCCACAATAGTAACCCTAACTAAGAATCCTCCTAAAGTTTTCTCCCCACTAATGGAAATGCATATCCAGTTTTTGGTGTTTCATACGAATGGTTTCATGCATTCTGTGTTGCAGCTTGGGTGGTTTTCTTTTGTTTTGCTTAACAGCTTGTCTCTTTCTCTTTTTCTTTGTTGATAGTTTTGCTATATAGTCCCTTCTGTCCTTGAATCTGCCTTGGTCCATAGTGCTAGGATTACCATTCCAGGCCTGTGCTGCTATGCCTAGCACTTGCTTGTTTAATGGCACTCTGAGCTTCCTTTTCTTACAGCTCATACATTGCTTCCAGCACTCTGCAACTCCTGAAACTTTCTTAAGATCCCTTTACTCAGCTAGTCTAGTAAGCCTTGAATTGTTTGGGGCTCCTTCTATTCCACTTCTCAGGCTAATATTTTCAGTTGGTGGTAATATAAAATATATAATACAAAGATAATCAATTATATTGAAACGTAGCTTTTAAAGTAACCGCTGTTTTTTGTTTTTTGTTTTTTGTTTTTTAAGATAGAGTGATATGTTATTTGGGGATACTGTATATGTGGGTTTGCACCTGTGTGTGCAGGCCCAGAGGTCAATGTTGGCTGATTTCTCTCATTCTCCATATCTGGAGCTCACTAGCAAGACTAGCTAGCTAGTCAGCTCTGAGGATCCTATTTTTCCTAGTGCTAGGATTACATATGTCACCACTTTTATGTGGGTGCCTTAGGTCCTCATGCTTTTGTGGCAAACACATGGTTCTGCCCAGCCCCCTAATGTTCTTTCACTAGATCATTAACCAGTGGCAGGATTTATAGCTGTTCTTATAAAACTGACTTACCTACTAATCTTAACAATGTCATTTGTTGAGGTTATCTGATTCTTTGCTTAGAAAGTCACATCTGTGGTTAATACTATTGTGTATCTTTGCAACTCTCTTATTTTTTTTTTTTTTAGAGAATTTTTTATTTTGTGTATGTGAGTACACTATAGCTGTCTTCAGACACACCAGTAGAAGGCATCAGACCCCATTACAGATTGTTGTGAGTCACTGTGTGGTTGCTGGGAATTGAACCCAGGACCTCTAAAGAACAGTCAGTGCCCTTAATCACTGAGCCATCTCTCCAGTCCCTCCAGCTCTTACAATAAGTAATTAAAGAAAAACTTACAAGTTGTTAGAGACTAATGAAGAAAGTAAAGGGGTGTGTGTGTGTATGTGTGCACATGTACGTACGTATGTACATACATACATACATACATACATACATAAATACATGTGTGCCTCCAATCCAGGTTCAGAGAACTCGTAAATCCTATGAACTCATTCTTTGATTAGTGATCTCTACAGCTGCACTTGTTTGCTTTAAACTTTAAAGTCAGCTATCCTCATTTGCTTTGGTTTTCTACATTCTGAAACTACCCTCTCATTTTAACATATCAAACAAAAAACATGGGTTTAAAAATCTTACACTATCAGATGTTATTCCTTGTAGTTTCCATTGACCCTTATGTCCTCTTATTCTATGAAGAATGTGTCTTGTATTGCTTCCTGTCTCCAGTACTACCTTTTTCTGCTTTCCCTAGGTAGGTGCTTCTTCCATCTTCTGTGACCTTTTCATGTGTTGTCCTTCTCCAGCTTCTTATGCCTTATCTCGGCCACCCATACTGATCCATTAGGTCCATTATATAACAATAGCACAATTGTAATTTCTTCAATAATTTCATTTTTGGACACCATGCCCTTTGGCTCTTGCCTTCTAGTATTAACAGTTCTCTGCCTCTTTGGAATCTAGAACTCACTGACTCTGTTATCTTCTCTGTTCCCCAGCACATGGTATAAAGTGAACCACATTTGCTTTTAGTAAGTACTCAGAACTCCATTGAGCCTCAGCCTTATCCCCTCCCTCATTCTCATATTCCACAGAACAGTTCTCATTGGAATATCAACACACTATGATTTATCTCTCTCCTTAAAAACCATTTTTCTGGCTATAGCTACTTGATTTTTCTGTCTGTTCTCTACTCTGAAGGTTTCACTTTTCCACTTTCTCTTTCTGGTCTGCCAAAAATAAAACTTGGCCAATTGCTCCCTGAAAAACAAACAAAAACCCAAATAACAGTAACAAAACAAACATAAAGTCATTCCTGGGATTCTACTTTCTCCTCTCATTGTTGCTTATTCTTTTTTTTCCTGTGACCCCACCCCGAAAGAAATATTTGTAGTTTTGATGTATATATAGAAGATGGATGTATGTATTGAGTGGGCTGGACAATAACCAGAGTATTGCCTGCAGCCTGTACTTGTGAGTTTTTCTCCTCCTCTTTGCCCATGAGCCTACCTGAATCAGGTTTTGGTTCCCAGCCTCCTGCTAAACAACCATTGAGAAAGCATCATTTCTCATCCTGGAACTGTTGATTCACTAACAGTTTCCTCTTAAAACACTATTTTCATACTAGCCTCCAGGACAATATTCCTGCAAGGGTCCAGTCTGTAAACATCTGTTCTCATCTTCTTGGTAATTTTATTTGACATCATGACTTTAATGGTTTATATTTTAATCTGTGACCTGAATACCTTGAATATGCTAGCGTACTTTACTTGGGTGTTTAATAAGCAATTAAAATAGATCTCTCTAGGCCTGGAGAGTTGACTCATTCTTGAAGAGTATTGATTGTTCTTCTAGAGGACCCAAGTTCACTTCTCTGCACCTATATGGTGGCTGACAGCTACCTGTAACTCCAGTTCCAGAGGTTCTGACACTGTCTTCTGACTACCTAGGCTACCAGGCATGCATGTGGTACACATACATGAATGCAGGCAAAAGAATTATACATATAAAATAAAAATGAGTAAATCTAAAAAAAGTTAAAACACAACTTTGTCTAAAACAGACTTTTGTCCCTCCTAAGGCAGTCTTAAGGAACCTACAGTGACTTCAAAGTTGTGGAAATCTTGGCGCTTTCAATACTACCATCAGGAATTAAAGCCCTCCCCCACCCCTCCACCTTCTTGTAGTGTTGGAGATTGAATCCGGGGTCTTTCAAAGTACATTAATTTCTGCACCCTAAACTTCATATGTGCTCCTTTTAAATTTATTCTTCACTTGAACCAGTTTCTCAGTTTCTCCTCCACCATGGCCTTTTTAATTATATGGAAGAACATATTTCTTTCTCCTGTTTCCTGCTCTTCTCTGGGTACATTTTGCCCTCTTGTAGAAAAACTTTAAGATGAAAAAGCTCTCAAAAGACACTAAGGACAAAGTTAGTACAATAGGAAATCACACAAAAATAAAGATAGCCCTCTACTGCATACCATACTGAAAAATGAACTCAAAATGACCTAAGAGCTAAGCTATAAAAATTTCTAGAAGAAAAGCATAGGTAGAAATCTTTGTGGTTTTGGATTAGGCAGTAGTTTCTTAGATACAGCATTAGCGACATTAAAAAGTAGATAAACCTGGATTATATCAAAATTAGAACTTGGTACACCACAGCTATACTATCAAGAGACTGAAGAGACAAACCACAGAATGGGAAAAATATTTGCAAACGTTGTATATGGTGAGGAAATTATAGCCAGGTTATATAAAGAACATTGCTCATTAACTCACCTTAAAAAAAAAAAACAAAAAAAAAACACAAATTTGCTGGGCAGTGGTGGCACACTTGGGAGGCAGAGGCAGGTGGATTTCTGAGTTCGAGGCTAGCCTGGTCTACAGAGTGAGTCCCAGGACAGCCAGGGCTACACAGAGAAACCCTGTCTCGAAAAAACAAACAAAAAACAAAAACAAAACAAAAAACAAATAAAAAAAACCCCACAAATGTAAAAATAGACTAAGGTTTCTGATAAATCTCCAAAAGATGCACAAATGATCAGCCAGGTCTTAAAATTTCACTCATTAGAGAAGTGCAGATCAAAACAAGAATCATTTCTTGTCTGCTAGGTTGTCTGTATTTTGAAAGGTGTTATGTATTGGTAAGGAGTTGGAGAAATGGGAATCTGGACATCTGATGTTCCAGTTGCCTTGGAAACAGTAGCTTGCTTGCTTGGTTGCTCCTTCCTTCCTTCCTTCCTCTCTCCCTTCTTTCTATTTTTTTGTTTTATTTTTAAAAGATTTATTTATTTTATGCATATGAGTACACACTGTAGCTGTACAGATAGTTGTGAGCCTTCATCTGGTTGTTGGGAATTGACTTTAGGACCTCTACTCGCTTCAGTCAACCCCACTCACTCCGGTCCAAAAATTTATTTATTATTATAAATAAGTACACTGTATCTGTCTTCAGACGCACCAGAAGAGGGCATCAGATCTCATTACGGGTGGTTGTGAGCCACCATGTTGTTGCTGGGATTTGAACTCAGGACCATTGGAAGAGCAATCGATGCTCTTACCTGCTGAGCCATCTCACCTACCAGCTGGTTTGTTTGTTTGCTTGTTTGTTTGTTTTGTTTTCAAGGCAGGATTTCTCCATGTAGCTTAAGCTGTCCTGAAACTTGATCTGTAGAACAGGCTAGCCTCAAACTCAGAGAGGTCCACCTGTCTCTACCTCCCAAGTGCTGAGACTAAAGGGGTACAGCCAGCAACTTCTTTCAGGAAATAAAGGAAAAACCTTAAACATAGAATTGCCTTGCAACCTAGCAATTTCATTTTTTTTTCCATCTTTAGTTTTTTTTTTCTTTTTTTTTAATTAGATATTTTCTTCATTTACATGTAAATTTTCCCTTTCCCAGGTTCCCCTCCAAAAAACAAACAAACAAACAAAAACAACAAGAACAAACTCCTTTTGCCTCCCCCCTCCCCATGCCTGCCACCCCACCCTCTCGCAATTTCATTTTTTTGGTATGCACCCAGGAGAATGCAAATCACACAGAAGCCATCGGGTTTGTGTTTGAGGCCTGGACTACATTGTAAGACTTGTCATGAAACAAAACAGAAATTGTTCAGGAAAGTTAACAGCTGTATTCATAACTGCCAAGTGTTAGAAACAGCATGAGTATTCATTACCTAATAAATAAATTTGATCTTTCTCTGGGCAATGAAACATCACCTATGAAAAATGAAATACTGACTTTATGCTACAACTAGGACTAACTTTGAAAACATCCTGTAGGGGCTAGTAATGTAGCTCAGTTGGCAGCGTGCTTGCTCAGCGTGCATGAGCCTCTGCATTCCACTCTAGCCCCTCTAAAACCAGCCTGGAAATGCATGTCAGTCATCACAGTACTTGGGAGGTGGAAGCAAGAAAATCACAAGTTAAAAGTCTTCATCAGTTTCAAAGTAAGTTCAGAGCCAGCCTAGACTATCTAATCCTCACCCTAAAGAAAAACAGTGAATAAGTTGTTCACAGAATACCACATGTTTATATGAGTTCATTTACAAGAAATTAGAAGGAAAAAAACATAGCCTTCCTGGGGTGCCAGCAGTGGGGAAGCTGAGTAGGACTAAAATTGTTTTGTTTTGATGGGGTGAGAATGTTCTGGAATTAGTAGTGATCTTTTTGTTTTATCTACTTAGAGTTATCAAAGGGGAGATTTTATAGTATCTGAATTTTGTTTCCAAAAATGAAACAAAACCTTAAGAATCTTCAAAATGATTGGAGAGATGGCTTAGCAGTTAAGTTTTTTTTTTAAATTTTAACAAAACTGAACAAATTTTCAAGTCCATTATTCAGCAATAAATTATTAGCTTCTAAAAATTAAAAATATTTTGGCGTTGGGGTATAGTTCAGTGATGAATGGAAGGGTTCAATCCTTGGCAACAACAAATGTTTAATGACGAATCATGATAACATTTTCTTTTTCTTTTGTTTTTTTGAGACACGGATGATAGCATTTTCAATGCATAACTTAGAAGAGATTTTGAAAGTTTTTTTTTTTTTCCTTTTTGGTTTTTCAAGACAGGGTTTCCCTAAGTAGTAGCCTGGGCTGTCCTGGATCTCATTTTATAAAATAAGAGGAGAGCAATCCAGGGACCTGTGGCCTCATACTCATGGGCATACAAGTGCATATGCATCTGCATTTACACATGCACACACTCAAACCAGCAAACACCACAGAGAGCATGTGCTATCAGAGTGTTTAGGTCGGGTTTTGCAGTTGAATACACAAATGAAAAAAGTTAAGTCCAGTGATGGTCAAATATTTGGAATCCTATTGCTTAGTAGTTATGTAACCTTAACCTCAGGTTTACCATCTGTAAAAACAATGATAGAACTCACTGTGCTCTCGTGAGAATTCGACTCAGGTAAGAGAAGTGTCTAGCACAGAACCTGTCATCTAATGCTAGTCAGTCTTTATCAAGTGAATTATATCTGCTGCTTTATACTTGAAGTGGGAATTATTCCTGTTCTGTCTGAAGGCGTTAATAGCATAACTATGGCAGCGTAGTAAAGTGAATCAATGCCTAAGACTAGCCCTGCATTCCTTTCTTTTCTTCTTTCCTCCATTCCTCTTCATATTCCCCTCCCTTCTCTTCCTTCCTTTCTTTTTTGTTTTTGTTTTTGTTTGAGATAGGGTTTCTTTGTATAGCCCTGGCTATACTGGAACTCAATTTGTTCACCAGGCTGGCCTCAAACTCAGATATCTATTTGCCTGCCTCTGCTTCCCAAGTGCTGGGATTAAAGGTGAGCCACCAAGCCTGACTCCTTTTCTCTTTTTAGTGCTAGGGATTGAATTCACAGTATTTGGATTTGAATCCTATCTTTGTTACTTTTTAGCTGTGTGACTTTGCAAAATTATATAAATGCTGTTTTGTGCTCAGTTTCCCCATGTGTTAATGTAATAATAGCAGTGTGGAAGCTAAGGACTAATTTATTTGGTTTTGTTGTATCTTGACCAACATTCTTTGAACTACATTCAATGTTGAACATTCTGTTCATTAATTCCATTCCCTCACTGTTATGCAAATGTTCTCCTTGTTATTTGAGCTCATTCTTTTTGATTGTCTTTCTTCCAGCTATGCTATGTGTTTTTAGGCACTTACCAGGTTGTTTTACAAAAGGAGTCTTGGCTCCCAGTTTGGGTCCATAGGATACCTAAACAGAGGGTAAAGCCCTATGCTTTCTATCCCCTCTGCCTTCATTTTGAGTCTTTTACTTCAAGTCAGCCTCCTGACTGCACAGGCATGATGCTTACTAAGGACATAGTGTCAACCTCTCCTATCTCATCCTACTTTATGCAAAAAGCAGAAATATGTCATTGTCCTAAGGCTGTAGTCACCTAGGAATCCAGTTTTTGTACACCTTGTAGGACATTTATTCATGATAGGGAGGGTGTGTGTTGGATCATCTCCTGAGAAGCAGTTTGTCCTCTTAAACAACAATAATGGACCACTTTGTAGTACCAGAGCTGAAGCAATAATCACTGGTACTACTAATTTGTACCCCTTTGCTCCTTGCTCCAGTGCCTCCCCACTTTAAACCTAAAGCTCATGTCAGTTCCCCAAGGAAAAATTGTGATCATTGAAACCGTTTGCTTCTCTTCCCAACACATTGACTAGATCTCTGCTTTTCGACATTGGTTGCCTCTTTAATTAGTATTTTGAATGACTCTTGGACTGCTTGAGCCAGTTACATTCCTTGATATATTCATATTCCCCCCATACCTACCCCCCTCTGTGTGTGTGTGTGTGTGTGTGTGTGTGTGTGACAGACAGACAGACAGACAGACATAGACAGACAGAGAGACAGACAGACAGAGAGACAGAGACAGGCAGAGAAAGCGAGCGAGCTCACAGTGTGGAAAGACAAAGGAGTTGTGTGTTTTGATATTTCAGGGTGTGTATTTGGTAGGAATGGGATAGCAAAGTTTCAAAAGCAGATCGTTGGCCCAGAATATCACTAATCAACAAAATTACATTTGGTTGTATAATGAATCAATTCTTGGCCTTGTGCTTAAGATAGGAATTAGCTTGTGAACCGTATTTGTATTTTTATTTTATTTGGAGAGAGGCAAGACTTCTGACTTTCTGAGTAATATATTTTCTCAATTGACAGATTTTTTTTTTAAAAAAAAATTGCAAGACAGTAGTTTAAAATACAAAACAGCCAATTAGTAGTGTGATTGGTTTGCTAGTTTTCCATGTGCATTCTGGTTTAGAGTACAGACATACTCTGACAGTTCCATAGGGGGGTCCAACATGCGTCTCATCAGTCTACATGGAGATGTCTTCAGAAGTTGTGTTTTTTTGGATGTACTAAGAGACTGATACGTAGTTGTATGCCCTGCTGCTTCCTTATCTTCACAGCCAGCAAGTTCAACATTTAGGCCTTTTCCTCCCATTCTGTTCCTAGGATCAGAGAAGGTATTCCTACTTTTGGGGACTCAAGCAACTAGTTGGGTAATCTCCCAATCTCAGATTTTGTGGTCACATCTGCTGTCTGTTTTGTCATTCTAAATAACATGTTCACAGGTTCCAAGGATTAGGATGGCCTATCTTTTCAGGGGCCATCATTAACTATCACAGTTCATTTTTAGTTAGCTGCATAACTTAAACCTTTTAATTTTTTTTGATAAAGATGAGGAGCATAGTTGCAACTAAATGGTCAGATCTGGATTGAGCCCTGGGCTGATGCATACCATCTAACAAGTGCTATTGTTATTGTGACTGGAAGCAGTTAGGTCACTGACCCCAGTTCTTTGCTGAAAGAGGGTGATACTGCTTTCCAGCATGTATTGGAATAAAACTTAAGACTTGGTTTAGAAACTAAAGTTCAGATTCTTGTGTTTGTCTTAAATAAAAGTGTGTGACTTGCCTAGCTCACAGAGTTGCATGAAGTACTTTGACATTTTGTTAGAAAGCTTTATGTTTTTTTTTTTATCATCAGTTTTCAGAAAATTAATTGCATTTTTGACTAGCAGGGTTTTCCTTAGCCTTTAACAAGTTTTCAGATTCACTTATTTCCTTTATTAGGGAAAATGGAAGATGATTAAAAACTAAAAGTACTTAAACTTGCATGATTCTATATCTGTTTAAAAATCTTAATTATTTTCTTTTCTGACAACTTCTTAGCTAATTGTTGTCATTGTAGAAGCAAAATCAATACTTATTGCACATTGGATAAGTAAGACTAATTGTTCTTAAAACACTATTTGGAGTTTTAATCTTACATAATGGAATCTTAATAAAGTCTTAGTTTGTAATTGGCTGTCTAGGTATCCAGTGCTTGGCTCTCAAAGTGATTGGATTTTTCCTCCTTAGGTAACAATAACTAAATCCTTTCCCTCATTAACTGCACAAAGATGTGAGGCTTTTTTTGGGGGGGGGGGGGGGGGTGTTAGATTACTCGTGGGTGTTGCTGTGATGGAAAAGAGAAGGAAAAACGATTAAGTTACACATTCTTGGTTCACTGCTAGTATGGAGCCAGCCTAGAGTGTGTGCATGCTTCGGGCTCTACCCTGCCCCCAAACAGACCATCTAACCTCAGTATTTTCAAAGTTGCTACTTACTTTTCTGTCTAAAGGCCTTTTATATCATTTAGCAGGTAAGCAAAAAGATTTTTTTGTTTAGGCAGAGTTGTTTTAAAAAATAGCATAGTCCTTGAGATGCCTAAAATATTTTAGCCATGCTGTTAAATGTAAATTTATCTGTAATTGATATGGAATAAATTTAGAGTTATATTTTGATGAAAACCTCTCTTGGCACAAAATAAACTTGAGTGAATTGGATACTCGTGCTTTAGAACCAGTAAAAAAATACTCACAGCAGTTCTGTTTTTGTTTACTCTTTTGCTGTTCGCAGATAAATGAAGACTTTAAAGGGCTTTCACATAAACAATTACTAAAACTATTTTGCACTATTCTGAGTTGTAATTTGGCCTTTTGGTGTTTTTTTTTCTAGCCCAGTTTTAGAGTATCAATTTTTCAAAAATATTTAATCCTTTAAATAATTTTTGGTTATTAAAACTTAAAGGTACTTTATAAATGTTTATATGCAATTGGTTTTATTTCTGAGGGTTTGAGAGGTATATTACTTATAAAGTGATTACATCTCCAACTAAACACTGTCATCCATTAAGAAAATAATTTGAGGCTTGAGAGATGGCTCAGTGGTTAAGAACACTGACTGCTCTTCCAGAGGTCCTGAATTCAATTCCCAGCAACCACGTGATGGCTTACAACCATCTGTAATGGGATCTGATGCCCTTTTCTGGTGTGTCTGAAGGCAGCCACAGTGTACTCATATAATAAAATAAATAAATCTTTTAAAAAAGAAAAGAAAAAGGAAAGGAATTTGTTCTCTGTTACAGAGAAACCCTGTCTTGAAAAACTGAAAAAAAAGAGAAAAAGAAAATAAATTTCCTTATGTCTATGTCATGTTAGTCTGTCAGTTTGCTTACTGCTCTTCTGAAGAAAGTCAATGGAATTAATAACAAAATTATGTCAGAGATGTCATATTTATTTCTTTTTAGTATTTTGATAGTGTTACCTCTCCCTCCCCCACTGCCATTTCTTTTCATGCTGGCTGGTGCTCTACCTCTAAGCTACTTGCCCTGCCCAAGTGCTGTCTTTTCTGAATAGAATATTGTATTGCCTTAGAATACTTTTCTCTGGAAGAGAAAAGGTACAGTCAATAGAAGCCAGTGGAACCAGAGAGATGTCTTAGCTGGTGAAAGTGCTTGCTTTGTAAATCTGCCCTAAACTATATGTCCAGTTCTCATGTTGGAAAGAGAACTCGTAAAAGTAGTCTTTAGCCCCGAAGTGTACACACACACAGAGGTGCTAAAGATGGTGTGTGTGCTAGATACACTCACATCATGTGTGACATGAATGAGCGCTGAGTATAATTAAAATGTAAAAAGTAGTACCTATAAATTGGAACATGATGTCTTATTTTGCCTCTCCCATGCAATGTGTGTTCTCCCTAGCTCATCATACTTCTTTTTTTAAAGATTGATTTATTATTTTGTGTAAATACACTGTAGCTGTCTTCAGACACACAAGAGGGTGTCAGATCTCATTACAGATGGTTGTGAGCACCATGTGGTTGCTGGGATTTGAACTCAGGACCGTCGGAAGAGTAATCAGTGCTCTTACCCTCAGAGCCATCTCTCCAGTCCATTCATCATACTTTTAACATACCACTTTTTTTGTGTGCATAGTACTTTGCTTGGATTCTTGGCTCTTTGTTGTGATTCCAGTTCTCCAGACTTACCTATCCTCTGCCTGTCCCTCCTTGTCCATAAGTCCCAGCCTTCTCTATATGTTCATCTTAAGACTAACCTCTTCCATAAAGACTTCACCACCACCATCACCACCTCTTCCTCTTCCTTTTTCCTTCTTCTTCCTTTCTCCTCCTTCTTCCTCCTCCTCTTCTTCTTCCACAAGACTCCTGTTGTGCTTCTGTGTTGTTGTTATTGTTTTGTGACAGGATCTAATTATGTAGCCCTAGCTGGCCTAGAACTCACTGTGTAGATCAGCCTGGCCTTAAACTCATAGAGATCCACCTGCCTCTGCCTCCCACATGCTTTAGTTCTAAGACTAAAAAGGCATGTGTCACCATTCCTGGCTGTCTGTGTTTCTGTAGAGGTTATAACGCCTTTGTGTACTGCTCTTTTTCTTACTAATTATTCTGCATTTCTAGTTGGATTTTAAATAATTAACTAGTTACTGTTCATATACTCATTGTATGCAACTACTATATTATTGTGAGTTTTAAAAATCATATGGAGGAACAAGTATCAGCATATATCTAAGGAATGTGAGAGGCAGCAACACTGTTGAGGAAGTTCAGATATACATCTTTTTCTCTTTGGCTTATCTTGTACATATTGCATACTCATTAAATTACTAGATAACTCATTTTTGTTTAGGCTTTCTTTTGTTGTCATTGTTGTTGCTTTTATTTATTTATTTATTTATTTATTTATTTTTTTGAGACAGGGTTTCTCTGTGTAGCCCTGGCTGTCCTGGAACTCACTCTGTAGACCAAGCTGGCCCCGAACTCAGAAACCAACCTGCGTCTGCCTCCTAAGGGCTGGGATTAAAGGGGTGCACCACCACTGCCTGGCATTTAGGCTTTATTTTAAAGATGGTTTTTGGAAGGGCCAAAAGAAATGGTCTGTTGGAATTTGAGAATTTTTTTTTTTCATTCTTCAAGTTGCATAGTATTTTTGAGCACCATGTTTTAAATCCCCTTTGTGAGATTTACCTTATCCAGTTCCTATCAATTAGAATTAAGTTACAGCTTGTATACCTCTTTTTTTTTTGAGACCAGTTACATTTTTTTACAGCTTTGTAAGCTTCAGGTAAGTGGGAAGTCTAACTCTTGGGCTTTGTTAGAACCTAGCACAAGTGCTTAGTGACTTCTTCATGGCAGTGACAGTGTTCCCTCCTGCCTGCCTTTTTTTCTTTCTTTCTTTCTTTCTTTCTTTCTTTCTTTCTTTCTTTCTTT